>CBVK0100120549.1:0-16682 GCA_900067695.1 Picea abies
TATATATATATATATATATATATATATATATATATATATATATATATATATATCAAACTATTGGATTTTTATTTTCAAAATTAGATGATAAATAATAGGGTGAGTCAACTATAATTCTAATTATCATCCATATAAATTTATTTTAAATATGGATATATCAACATCAAAATTGAGAGATTCTATTTTAAAGTGTAAATTTTTTTAATTATTTAAGATAGATTTAAGTTAAGATAAAGAAAAGGGCAACAATATTTTTATCTAAATATCATATTTATAGCATTTTTATTTTTTCTTAATTTGGATCTCTCTTTTTATTTCTCTAAATAGTAGTTTTTATATTAGGTGTACATACCAAATCCTCCTCCCCCCCTTTCTCTCTCTCTATATATAATGATGATGATGATGATGATGATGATGATGGTTAACGTCAAAATACCAAAATTGGTCTATAGAACCTTAAGAAAAGTAAGACATTACTTGGATTTCTTTAAAATGTTATTTCAATGTTTGAAAAACATTAAGAGATGTGTTCCAAGATCATGAAAGTTTTGATGACTTATAAGGTTAGGAAGGTCAATATGGTGACAAATATTTTGAAATTGAGACCTAATTTGGTATACACATAGCACTCTAGGAGAAAGTGATTTTCATCTTCAACCCTCTTGGTGTCACAAAGGTGACATATTCTTTCCTACCATGGTGTTTTGGGGATTTCCCAATGCTTAATTTCACTATGCATCTCATGAAAATTAGTTATTATTTTAGAAATATTGATTCTCTTCTTTACACTAGTCAAAAGAGAGAGACACTTTTGATATCTATATATATATATATATCTATATATATATATATAATTATTTATTTGTTATAAGCATTATATTTTTTTGAAGTTGATGGTTGTTGGCCACTCTCAGTGTAATTGATTTCCATGATATTTTTTTTTGATGTGCATGTGTGTGTTTTGTAATTCCCCCTATGAGCATTGGGCATAATATGTAAGTGTATGGTAAGTTGTGTAAGTGAATTATTATTTCATTTATTGTGGAATTAATCTAGAATAATAATAATATAATAAAATGTGCACTTGGGCGTATAACTCCCTAGGAGCACCATGGATACAATGAGCCAATGAGTGGGGAAGTAGGGGGAATCAGTAAATAATATTTTATTTTAGATGCTAGGTGTCATTACCCCATGTTTCATTATCCTTTTGTACTATGTGTGCCTTGTGTTTTATTTCTCAAGATTTATGGGAGGGCACGTGCTCTTTAAGTAAACTTTGAGTTCATACAAGCCATGGGGATGGGTATTTCTTAACCTTTGGGAAAAATCATTCATTCATTCTACCATTTATATGTTGTTGTTGTTGTTGGGTATGCATTTTTACAAAGGGGTTATGTTGCCATAGTTTGTTGTTATGAATGAATGTGGAAATCATGATTGAGTTCATGGGTAATTGTCAAGTAAGAGAGGAAGTTTTTTTACATCTAAGATTCCTAGGTTCCTAGTAGTAGAGATTCCTTGACTAGCCTGTACTAGAGCATTGGAGGAAAGGGGGAGAGCCAAAGGGATTGTTTAGCATAGAAGTGGATCCCATTCCTTGTGTTTTGCATGGTTAAAGGGGGAAGAGAGGATATTGAGTGGGACTGTTGTACTAAGAATGAGTTGAAAGATTAATTATTTGTTTGTAATATTTAGAATTTGGGTTGAGTGAGGAAAACTAGAGCCATAGCAAGTAAATTCACCCTTGTTGTTTCATTTCTCGACATGGGGGTGTCAACTACATGAGCTAGTAAATATGGTTGGGGGGGGGAATCACTACCATGGAGATATTTCTCCAAGTGCGACCTGTAATAGATAAATAATTTTTTTTTTTTTATTATATCTGGATGACAAATGCTTGTGGATGTTGCTGTAAATGAGAAATATGTGTTTAGTTGGGGAAATACAACTATGAATTTTAGCATTGGTTTAGGATTGCATTATACATAGTCTGGTAGATATTCAAATGCATAATTTAAGGCCATTGCAACCATGCTTTGTAAATGAGAGTACATAATTCTATCTTAGTTATGTAATTTAATTTCCATCTATGCCAAATGGATGTAATGGGCATTATGGGTGCCAAAGAAGATATTAGATTCAATTTTATTTTATTGGAAAGTATTGTTGGATATGTATGTTGCTATAATTTCCCATGTACCAATTGTTATTATTACATGTATAATAAGAAAACAATGTTTATGTGTTAAAATGGTGGAATGTGTACATGAGTAATGAATTAGTTGTTATAGGCAATCACATTCCTATTCTAAATTTTAATTCCCAATGAATTATATAATATTGTGTAGATAAGAGTTAAATTTGGGCAACTAGGAACAATGTAATATGGTATCAAGTGCATTTATGTTGTTTTTGGGTACCTTGTCACCTTAATTAGTGTACAAAGGTGGTTGGATACATTACAAAATGGTATTAGAGCATTTGGATTGATTTGGGAGTACTTTGTCACCTCAATTGAAGTACATAGGGGACTAGATATGTTACATGTTCTAAAGTAACAATTTAAACTAAATTTATAATGCTAAGTATTTTTGTAGTAACATATTTGCATTAAAACTTTAAATATATTTATAAAATATTTTCAATTTTAATTAATCTCTCTCTCTCTCTCTCTCTCTCTCTCTCTCTCTCTATATATATATATATATATATATATATATATATATATATATATATATAAGCTTCTAAAATAACTATTCCAATTCAAAACTACTACATCTATTTTTAATAGGGGCTAACCGCTTTGTAATTTATTAAATACATAACTCACTTCAATAAAATTGTATATTCAATGATATTTATCACTTCTCATTGTAAATTTAATGATTACACTGTAAGGAATTCCTCTTATAGAAGCGTATGTCCTCCATCGTATTTTTAGTCACCTCATGGCCATCAGATCCGTTAGATGACCATTGGTGCCCTTCTAACCATCCACGTGTATGTCTGGTTGTTCATCCTCTCACTACCAATGATGCATCTTCCTTCCTAGACATGAAAAAGGACACCAAAGATCCACTGAAAAGGTCATCGGATATTGGTATCATTGGAAAATTGCTCCTCTTATAGAAGCGGTTATCCTTCGTCACCTCATGGCCATCATATTTGTCAGACAATTAATGGTTCCCTTCTAACTATCTACATGCACTTCTATTCATTCGTCCTTTTGCTACCAATAATGCATCTTCCTTCCTGGACATGGAAAAGACCATTGGATCCCAATATCACTAGAATTTTTTTATGGTCTCTCGCATCTAGAAATAATATCAAGAGAGATTGGTGGGATCATACCTCAACAACTAGGTAGGCTAGTTCAAATCAGGATCCTCATAATCACCACTAGTGGCTTTGTCACTTGGAAAATCTATATATTTGGAGCACTTTCCAACTACACCAATTTGGAGGAGCTGGATTTGTATGACAACTTCCTAATAGGTACTCTACCTCCCACCATCATCCAAATTTCTCAAACTCTCACTTTCCTTAGTGTAGAGAAAAATGCCATTAATGCCACCATACCCCAATCCATTGGAAATCTCTCCACTCTGAAAACATTATAGATGGGAATAAATTACTTCATCGGTACCATTCCTTATTCCATCACAAACCTCCTTAATTTGAAAGCTCTTGATTTCAATGGTAATAAATTAGAAGGTAACATTCCCAGGGAACTCCAACAAATGAACCAAAGCCTACATATCTGGATCTCTTTGATAACTCAAAATAAAACTTTGGTACAGTGCGATGTGTTGCGGAGATAGAAAGGTTGAGGAGATGCGATATGTCGTATGAAGAAAAAATTTGTGCTATATATTGTAAGGGAAGAAAATTTCATCCTATGAGATACCTCATGCAAGTGGAAAATTTTGGTCCATGTGATGAATCGCAAGGAACGAAAGATTCGAAGGATGCGATGGTAGGGAAGAAGCAAAGGAGTTATTTTAGAAATTTTCCCTTTCTTGCGATGAAGAAAAGTTTGAGAAAGTCAGTTGTGTCATATAGAAACAAACTTTGATGTGATGCAATATGTCATGACAAAGGAAAAAGTTGTTGCATCCCGGTGTCACTGGAAAACTATTCTAGTCTCTTGCATCTAGAAATTAAATCAAGAGAGCTCAATGGGATCATACCTAAATAATGTTCATTTCAGGATCCTCATAATTTCCATTAGTGGATTTTTTGTTGGATTATTCACTAATACTTAGAGGGGGGGGCTGAATCAATATTAGGCATTTTTTTACCACTTTTAATCACAATATGCAAGCATTTAAGATATCAACAATTTATTGTTGGAACCTTTAGACTGAAGGGGGGGGGGGTGAATTAGTACTGTATACTTTTTAAAATGTTTAACAATTTAAGCATACATCATTAATACATCAAATTGTAACAATCACATAAATCCATGTACAATACACAAGCATTTTACATGGAAATCCAAACAAGAGAAAACCATAAAATATGTTCTTTTATAATTCATTCATTGGAATATTAGGCTACAACCTAAGAGGGACACCCATCCCTGATGCAAGATCCAACTTACACAATCTACATATTTCAATATTTCTATAATAAGCACCTACTTACTAATTTGGTGAAGGCTCCAACCCTCACAAGCAAGCTCCAATTTGCAGACAGGCTCCAACCTATTGTAGCCAACTCCAACTGACTAGTTTGGTGAAATATCCAACCTTCACAAGCAAGCTCCAACTTGCAGACAAGCTCTAACCTGTCACTAGGATAAGGAAACCGATCTTAGTGAGCTTCAAATCACCCTAGCACCACCCTGCCACCTTATGTTTAGTTTTTTCCAATAAAAATTCCTTGGACAACTAAACCTTTCATAAAACATTTCTCAAAAGTGATATGATATATCTTCATTTCAGTTCCTTTGAACAATTTACTGAACCTTTTTCTTCTTTTCTCGTGTGCACACCCCCACAAATTCCATCTGATTTATATTATCTTTGCATGAGTTCAACTTCCTGTGTGTGGACGCATAGTAGTTACATTGTGGACATATTTTTACGAGACCAAAATCTTGTCAGTTACACTTCTATCCAAATAAAGTATGTGGACACATGGCATTTACATTGTGGACATATTTTGACCAAATCAAAGTCCAGTTATTTATATGTGGACAAACTTCTGTTCCAGATATTCGAGTAACTCAAACGAACCAAAAATTTCTTGTTTTACCAAATCATTCATTGTAACAGTAATTAACATTCTAGTTTACAAAGCATCCACTGTGCAAATAGAATAAGGGCGCAAGATACAGATCACAAGTCTTCAACTTGTTGCACTTGCCTTGCAACATACTCACCCAGTCGCCCCATCAGATTATGAGTTCTCTCTGGTGACTCCAAATTTTCACTTGTCCCGTCGTAGTCCACTCTGTCACTTATCGCTTTTCTCAAGGAGCCCTGCTATCTTTGCACATTCGTCGTTGTGCTACAACACAAACATCTGTTGATTCATTCTGCAATTGCTGATAAGGGATTTTTTTGTAGTTTACTTTACTTCTAAACTACGTCATAGTTGATCCTCATGTTATGTGTGCTCTCCTAGTAGACTCAATCACTTCCATGATTTATTTTTCTGTTGATCCCTTCGTCCTTCAATCCTTTTGCGCACTTATGTTTTCAACCTTTCACGATTTCTTCTAGGACTTATGTTTCATGTGGATCTGTGATAATACAATACAAATAATCCTTCCATGCACTTCCTCTGCCTGTGTAGAAATAATCCTTCCATGCACTTCCTCTTCATGTGCGACAACTTTCTGCCATATTGTCTATGTGCCATGTGGGCATCAGTGACAACATATGCTCAACAAAGAATCCTTCCGTGCACTTCCTCTGCCTATGTGCCAACTTTGCACCATACTGTCTGTGTGCCATGTTGACATCAATGACAAGGTCTTCTAAAAAAACTCCCCCTTTTTCATTGATGGTAACTCTATTGTTGAGTTTCTCCCCTTGTCAGTGTGTTCCTCTGACCTTCACTCCCCCTTGTTGTATGCTCCTCTTTGTCGCAACTCTATTTCCCCCCACCTTTGACATCAATAGGAAAGGTATCTACCCCACTGACTATGCACATCCTAAGAGTGACTCCCCCTATCTGAATGATGTATTTCTTGATTCTCAAGTTCTTGTGCTACTCCCCCTGAGGCTGGACAAGTATTTCAGAAGCCTCCAACCTGTCATGAAGGTTATGCACCTTAATGAGGAGTGGGACAGACTCCTAACTTATCTCTGAGGTACTCAAATGAGTCCCTAGGTAATGGCTTGGTAAAAGTGTCTATAATTTTCTCTTTGGAACATATTATTTCTTCATTCTTCGCCCATGTGTCACTCCATTGCACAATTCTATCTGATTGATGTTTTACTGCATTCTCTCCCCCTTTGACAACAATGAAAATGGGGTGCCTTTGAGAGACTGATAGGGAAATATTCCCTTATTGACTATTATGAGTTTACTTTGGACACTCCAACACTGTCATCCAGAGTTGTAGGGATGCTTCAAGAGCATCTAACATTTAGACTTTTTCCAATACTTATGTATTACTTCAAATACTTCACATAATTCACCACATAAGGATTTCAAGGATTATTTAGAACTGTTGCAAGGTCTCTTTCAAGATGCTACAAGACTTCTTAAGGTTGTTCTCATAAATTCAATATTTGGTACTTCTCTTGCTACTGCAATCAATTCCTCTTTGCTACTCTCAATGCTTTTCATTGCACTTTCAAATTGTCCTTGATACTCTCTTAGTTCTTCTCTACAACTTGGCTCAAGTAATTTTCAAGGAAATGCATGAGTTTGTACTTTACTTTTGCACTAACCATGCTTAAATTTTTCCTTGGAAGTAGCACTAACCCTTTTGAATTTGTGCCAAAAGAAGTTTCTAAATTGTCCACAAAAGCATACACAAATTTTTAAATAAAACACCTTGAAATATGTGCTTAGATCAGTCTTCAACCCAACAAACAAACTCCTTTAATGACATTCTTCCATACACGATGATCATTATCTCAAATTATTATTCAATAATCCTTTTAACGTTGTCCTAACAACAAGTCCCGAGTAGTCCTAATTTAAGTCTCTAATCATCCATAAAGGGAGCCCTCCAATAGTAAAAAAATGTTCATATAACTGCCCTTAAACAATTGTGAATTTGTTCCTTAAGATGTGACAAACCAACTCTTATCTTCCAATCTCACGCTTCCTTTTTTTCATGATCATATTTACAATATGGCCTTATCCTTGAGCACCTCCTTCATTGCTGAGGACTATCTCACGTGATCAATGTAAGAAGTCTAAAATAGGTATGCTAAAGAGCAACCTTCTTCTTTTGTTGAATGCACAAAACTATTAGTTTCTTTTCTGTCTTGTTTTTGCTCTTTTCTTCTCCATACGAGATTTGGTATTTATTTCTAATATATAACCTTGTTAAGGTGTACAAGATCCTCATCCTTCCAAATCTTTGCATGCCCTTGTCAATCAAATCTTATACAATTTTGGGTTATGTGCCCATGAGTGTGACATGTATAACACTCAACATTTTGAAGATTCCTCCTTCTCATGTTTTCACCTTTTCCATATACCTTACAATTCACTGCCTTGTGACCAAAATTATTATAAGAATAACAAACACCAAGAAATATAATTTGATACCTAGATTTTGTTGGTATTCTTAGAGGGGCAGTCCTTCTTGGTCCTTTCTGATCATGATTCCTTTCTCTACTGCCTCTATGACTTCTAGGTTTCTTTTCAATCTTTCTTTCTAGGAGTCTAGATATTTCTCCTTCACCTTCTTGACTGGTGTTAAAACCGATACCTAACTTGTCAAATGGTGATCTATGTTGGCCAAAGATGTCATATAGGACTTCAATTCTCTTATTGAATCTCTCATTTTTCCTTTGTTGTTTTTGCATCCTCTCCAATTCTTCTTTCGACCTTTCAATATTTTCCTCCTTTTCCCTTAGTAGTGTATTTTGATTAATACTACTAATTTCCATCTATCTTTTTAATTTCTGAACTTCTTCTTGGGTCTTCTGCAATTGTCCTTTCAATGATTGGTTTTCTTTTGAAATCTCTTCTTTCTGTTCAGTATCTTTGGTTATCTTCTGCAACTCGTCCTTTAAGGACATGCTTTCAGCCTCTTGAGCATCACATATATTTTCTTTTTCCTCTAGCTAGTTCATCAGGATTTGTTATATTTTCAACGCTTCTTCTAATTGTACTTTCAGAATAACATCATTTGATGCTTTTTCTTCTTCATACTTCAACAGTTGATGCCTAATATGTTCATTGTTTCTTCTTTCTTTTCTTAACTCATCAAGAGCATAAATGAGTTCTTCTTCCCAAACAATTTCAGTAGCTTCTTCATCTTCCGATTCTTCCATGCTACCTTCATTTGATGAGTCAATACTACTTTTCTATTTTGATATTGCTTCATATTTGAATGAACCTCCTTTTCCTTTGACTACAATGGTAGGCGATTTCACTATGGGGGTTTCTTTTGAGTAGAAATTTTAAAGGCTGTCCCAAAGCTTTTTGGTTGAACTTTGTTGCTCTACTTTGGCCTTCACTACATCAAAAAAAAATCTAAAATTGCATTATTTTCTATTTCATGGCATCTATATATTCTCTTTGCAGTTGTCAATTTTGGTTGGCCTTTAGGAGGGGTGTATCCACTCTTAATTGAATTCAATACATTAGTCTCAAGATATTGCAAGTATGCCTACATTTTTACACTCCATGAAGAATAGTTTGATCCATCAAACCAGGGAGATCTTTTTGGAGAGATGTCTTCTTTTCCCATGTGTGCTGCAAAGATAATGCTTCTAGTGGTTAAACTATGTTTGAAGAAACTTTTTCTGATACCAATTGCTAGAACCTTTAGTAGTACTGAAGGGGGGGGGGGGGAATCAATATTGTATACTTTTTCAAATATTTAATTTCAAATATTTAACACTTTAAGAAAACATAGTTAATACATAAAATTCTAACAATCACATAAAACATGTACAATACACATAGAGTTTATGTGGAAACCCAAACAAGAGAAAACCACAAAATATGTTCTTTTATAATTCATTCATTACATTATCATGCTAAAACCAGAGAGGTACACCCATCCCTCATGCAAGCTCCAACTTACACAATATGAAAATTTCAATCTATCTATAATAAGAACCTATTTACTTATTTGGTGAAGGCTCCAACCCTCACAAGCAAGCTCCAATTTGCACACATGCTCCAACCTGTCACAACCAGCTCCATTTGACTAGTTTGGTGAAATCTCCAAACTTCACAAGAAATATCCAACTTGCATATAGGATCCAACCTGTCACTGGGATAAAGACACCAATCCTCAGTGAGCTTCAACTCACCCTAGCACCACCCTGCCACCCTATATTCATTTTTATCTAATAAAAGAGTCTTGTGCAACTAAACCTTTCATAAAACATTTCTCTTCAATTCAAAAGTGATCTGATATATCTTTAGTTAAGTTCCTTTGAACAATTTACTGAACCTTTTTCTTTTTTTCTTGTGCACACGCCCCCACTGCTTCAATCAATGCACATCTAATTTATATTATTTTTGCATGAGTTCATGTGACATGTAGTAGTTACATTGTGGACATATTTTGACTAGATCAAAATCCCGTTAGTTACACTTCTGTCCAAATAAAGTATGTGGACACATGACAGTTACATTGTGGACATATTTTGACCAAATCAAATTCCAGTTAGTTATATGTGGACAAACTTATGTTCCAGAAATTTGACTAACTCAAACGAACCAAATCTTTCTTGTTTTACCAAATCATTCATTATTGTAGTAATTCATATTCTGGTTTACAAAGCATCTATTGCGTGGATAGAATAAGGGCCCAAGATACAAATTGCAAGTCTTTAACCCGTCACAATTTCCTTGCATCATACTCACCTAGTTTCCCCACTAGATTATGAGCTCACCCTAGTGACTCGAAATTTTCACTCGTCCTATTGCAATCCACTTTGTCACTCGTTTATTTACTCAAGGCACCCTACGATATTTGCACATCCGTCATTGCATTGTGGCAAAAACATCCATTGATTTGCTCTGTAATCGTGGATAAGGGAATTTGTCCTAGTATAATTTTTTTATCAACTGCGTTGTAGGTCATCCTCCTATTCTGCGTGCACTCCTGGTAGACTCAATCACTTCCGTGATTTCTTTTATGTCGTTTATCCCTTCGTCCTTCAATCCTTCTGTGCACTTTTGTTTTCAACCTTTCATGATTTCTTCTAGGAGTTCCATTTCATGTGGATCTACGATAGTACAGTCAAAATAATCCTTTTCCTTTTCCTGTGTAGAAAGAATACTTTTGGACACTTCCTCTGCCCATGAAAAAACTTTCCACCATACGCTTTGTGCACCATGTGGGCATCAGTGACAACATATGATCAACAAATAATCCTTTTGTGCACTTCCTGTACCCGCGTGCCAACTTTTCACCATACTGTCTGTGCATCATGTTGACATCAATGAAAACATATCCTCAACATTTATCACTTATGTTTGCATTCAATATACCATAAACATATAACCACAAATACACAATACACAAGAATTTTATGTGGAAACCCAAATGGGAGAAAACCACACAATGCTTTCTTATATATCAAAAGATTACATTCACATGAAGAATCAACTTCCAAAATTCTCCAGCACCAACTGAAAGGAGGAACTAACCCTTTGTTTACAGGTTCCAACCTGAAGGAAGCTACAACTCCCTATATTCTCCAACTCAAATTGGAAGGAGGCTCCAAACCCCTAGTTTATAGGATCCAACCTGAAGGAAGATGCAACTCCCTTTCCTTGCCCCTTCCTTCCCTCCTTGAATATAAATAAGAGAACATGTCACTATTACTGTCACTAATACAGATAAATCATCATCATTAAATCTAGTTCAACCACATAAAACTCATTCCAAGATATACAAGAACATCCTATCATGTGCTCAAAATCACCATGATATGCATCAAACCATGTGAGAATACATCCAAGATGTGCCCCAAAGAATATACCATGCCTCAAAGAATATACCCAAAATGTTCCTTAAACATGTGCCAAAATATCCAAGATGTACCTCAACCATGTGTCAATACCTCCAAGATATGCCTCAAGCATATACCAAAATTATCAAGATATAACCCTCAAAACATACATAAAGACATACCTTTCAACATCCGAAAACTTGGTGCATGAGATCACTAATCATCAAACCTTCCTTAAATTTAGCATCAAGAGAATAACACCTTCTTCAAACTTTTCCTCAGACTCGCGGGAACATAACGTGCAACAAGTGGGGCCTCGTGTGACAATACTAGGACAACCAGCGGGGGCCTTGCGGGACACCCTATACTTGACCCATGGGGGTATGCTCAAATAGGGTTTTCTGAAAACCCTTTTGCAATATGCGGCTCAGAGCAATCCCTCCTTCACACAACTCCACTACTTCAGTTTGTCTAAGAAATCACATCCTTGCTTGGTGATTAAATGAGATATTCTTGATGTGTTTTTATACCCTTCCAAGTAACTTATTTACTTGATCTTTGAGTCGACCTGTAAATTATTGTTTGCAACAAATTTTCTCATTTACTTGAATTTAGGGCCAATTTGTAACTTCTTTGACCTTAGATCTGGGGCTTCTTGACCATACTTAGGGTCTTCATCTTTAAGAGGGAATAAATTCTCAATTGTGAGGAACCACGTGGCGTGCCACCTATCGTTGGAAATGGCATGATGAGGACTATCAATTTATGATGGTTCTGAATGCATTTGCAATGTCCTTCATGCTATTTTTTTTCAATTAACTTTGGGCTTCATGAACACGCCTGAGGGGCTTCTTAACCACTTAACCATATTTCCAGGGCTTCTTGTAGACTTCTTCAAAGTGTATTCCCATGAGGGCCATGCTTAAAGCTACACCATAAGGGGACCACTTTGGAGACTTCTTCAAATACACCCATCACTTCTAGAGGCTTCTAGACTTCTTATAGGGTTGACATCAATGACAACCAATTTTCCAACAATACCCCCCTTTGGCATTGATGGAAACACTCATACTCTCGCTGTGACCATTGCTCCCCCTTTCTTCAAGAACTCCCCCTGTCCTCATGCTTTTAATCTCTCTCTCCCCCTTTGACATCAATGGAAAAGGGTAACTCCCTGTGACGATTTTTCTACCCCTATCTTCTTTGCAGAAAGCCATGCAGATCATTATGGGGAAGAAACTACTCCCAGTTTCTGTTGAAGATACTCGAAGGTCTCGCTTGGGAGAGGTTTGGTGAAGATATCAAAAATATGTTCTTTTGTCCCAATGTACTCCAACTTGATATTATTTTTTGTGACTTGTTCCCGTAGAAAGTGGAACTTGATAGGAATATTCTTGGTCTTGGAATGCATCACTGGATTTTTGGAGATACTTATAGCACTGGTACTGTCACATAATATTGAAATAGGCTCATCATACTTTACTAATATGTTTTTTAGGGTTTGCTTCATCTAGAGAAATTGAGTACAACATGTTACCGCTGCAATATATTATGCTTCTGTCGTAGAAAAGGATACTGAGGATTGTTTCTTACTTAACTAGGACACCAGACAATCACCCAAGTAGAAGGATGCTCCACCAATACTTCTTCTATCATCAATTCTTCTTTCCTAATTTGCATCTGTGTAGGTGACCATAGTCAGATTATTACCTTTCAGATACCACAATCCAAACTTCATTGTTCCTTTGAGATATTTGATGATCCTCTTTACTTCCATAACATGAGTTTCCTTTGATGTTGCTTGAAATATTGAAACATGTCCAACTGCTTACATCATCTGGTCATGACGTTGTCACATAGAATAAGCTTCCAATCATCGATCTATAAAGTCTTTGATATTCTTTCTTAGATTCATCATATTTTCTCAACTTGCAACTAGTCACCATAGGAGTACTTACGGGTTTTCAGTATTCCATTCCGAACTTCTTCAACATTTCTTTGATGTACTTGGTTTGGGAATTGAAAATACCTTCATCTATCTAAGATATCTAGAGTCTCAAAAATAAATTCAACTAACCAAGTAGGGACATTTCAAACTCATTTTTCATATATTTGGAAAACTTCTTACTCAACCTACCATCACCACTTCCAAACATTATGTCATCCACATACACTTCAATGATAAGTATGCTACCCATATCCACTTTTATGTAGATATTGCTATATGCATTTCCCTTTTTGAATCCTTTTGATGCAAGTACTTGTCCAATATTCAATACCAGGCTCTAGGGGCTTGCTTGATTCCATACAGATCTTTCTTTAATATGCATACATAATCTTCCTTTTTTGATAGTAGGAACCCTTATGGTTGTTCTATGTATACCTCTTCTTCTAATTCTCCATTTAGGAATGCTGATTTTACATCCATCTGATATGCTTTGATCCTTTTGGAACATGCATAGGCCAATATCATTCTGATTGCTTCCATTATGGAAACATGAGAAAATTTTTCTTCAAAATCTACTCCTTCAACTTGAGCATATCCTTTGCATACAAACCTTTCCTTGTTTCTGGTTACTTTTCCATCTTCGTTTAGTTTATTTAAGGACACCCATTTTGTACCAATCACATTTTTGTCCTTAGGTCTTGGAACCAGTTCCCATGTTTCATTCTTCTCTATTTGATTCAATTCTTTTTACATGGCATTGATACAATGTTCATCATTGTTGGCTTCCTCAAAGATGCTTGGTTTAAATATGGATAGTAGTGCTAGATGTCTCTGTTCTGGTGCTTGTTTTCTTCTTTGGGTTTCTATTCTTGCATTTTTTTCCCCAATAATTTGTTCTAGTGGATGATTCTTCTGAACCCGATAGTTAGGTGTTTTAACAAGTGTTTGGAAATCTTGTTGATTGTCTCCTGTTTCTTCTTGCTCTGCTTTTTGTTGCTTATCTTTCGGTTGTTCTGCTTCTTCCTCAACTTCTTATTCCTTTAGTTCTTCTTCTACTTCTTTCCTATTTGAATTTTTGTTTTATTCTTTGGTCTTCAACACATTTGTTTCATCAATCTTTACATTGATGCTTTCCACTATTTTTTTGAGTCTTAGGTTGTAGAATTTGTATGCCTTGCTTTTTCTTGAGTAACCAACCAATATGCCTTTATCAAATCGAGAGTCAAATTTTCCAATATTGTTATCTTCTCTTTTTATGTAACATTTTATTCTAAACACTCTAAAGTTCTTGACGTTTGTCAGTCTTCCCTTCCACAGTTCATATGGAGTCTTGTCATTGTTACTTCTAAGAATTCCTTTGTTCAAGATATGAACAACTATATGTAATTCTTGTACCCAAAACATATCACTCGATTTGGAATCGTTCAACATGGTTTTGACCATTTCCTGTATAGTTCCGTTATTCCTTTCAACAACTCCATTTTGCTGAGGCGTTCTAGTTGCAGAGAATTGCATTTTTATTCCATGTTCGTCACAAAATTCCATGAATTATTTTGATGTTAACTCACCTCCATTGTCCGACCTTAAGCACTTGATTTTCAAATCAGTCTCATTTTCAACCATCTCTTTGAATATCCTAAAACATTTGAATGTATTTGAATTTTTTTTGAGAAAAAAAACTTCGGTCATTCTTGTATAATCATCAATAATCATCATTAACTATTGTTCTCCATTCAACCCGTTTTTTCTCATCGGTTCACATAGATCATTTTTTACAATCTCCAATGTTTTTTTTGTAGAGTATTCCTTTGTTCTGAACTCAGTTCTTGTTTGTTTTCCATGTAGAAAGTTCTTTCACAAAGTATTGGTTGGCTTTGAAATTTCAATAATTTCTCTTACTACTTCCTTTCTGCTGATTTTACTAAGATTTTCAAAGTTCATATGATCCAGTCTCTGTTCCAAATCCAACTTTCATTTTCCTTTCCCAAGCGACATATTTCCATTCCAATCTCATTTAAGATGTATATTTTGTTTCGAGTCCTTATTGTTGTTGCCACCAAATTTCCTAATCCTTTTTTCCTTATCTCACATTTCTTTGAGTCGAATAGAATTGTGTGTCCCTGGTCACACGTTTGACCCACACTTAGCAGATTATGCTTCATGTTTTTGACAAGTAGGACATTTTCTGCCATGGCATATTTAATTCCAAGCTTGATTGTTCCCTTTCTGTTAGCGTCGGAAGTCACTCCTGGATTGCTTGCAGGAGTAGAGCCCGACACCCATCAGTTTTATGTCACGATAGTTTTAATGGATGATCAGATGGGTAGAGACTCAGGGAAATATCATTCTAACTCAGGGACTGGGTCTGGTATGTAAGAAACAAAGGAGGTCTTGACCTAACTTCAACCAGTAGGTTAATTAAAAGATGAGCAGGTGGAAGACTTGGTGAGAAAGGTGAACAAACAACTTTAGGCAACAGGCTTCTAGTGGCTTGCAGAGGAAAGACTCTGAATGCAAAATCCTCTTGATTCAGGGTCTCAAGAAACTAAAAGGGGACTTGACTGGATCCTCCAATTCCAAGTCACTCAGCGCAGGGAAAATCACAAGAACTGATTAGAAGCAACGTAACTGCTACAGTGATCCTATCCAACATCATCCTATAACAGCTACGACTCGACTGGATCCTCCAATTCCGAGCTGTTCTAACACAGTATAACAAAGACGTAAAAGAAACTGGCATTCATAAGGCAAGAAGTCTCAAAAGTCCATACATAACCAAAGTATCAGTGCTTCATTAAAACTTTACAATCGGGAGCTCTGCTCAACAATTGATAGATACAAAAATGGCGAAAATGCCTTCATATACTCAAGAAAACAACAACAACAAAATCGAGACGTTGCATTAAACACATTGCGTCTGCATGGATTCTGACAATCTGCAGCTGCCGTCTCTGAATGATCGTGCAACTTATGGCAGATGCAATCGAACTCCTGACAGTTCCGTGGGCGAATCGACGTGCCTTTAATTCGTCGTCGAACTTTCCCATTATGGCAGAGGCGATGTCTAACCACCACCAACTACTTAAATAACTGCTTCATTGGGATTGAGGATGGCTCGGCCAACTCGACACCTCTGTGACGTGGAAGACCCTTCGCGCTGCCACCTGGATTAGCTGAATGACCCGATGAATAGGCGTGGAGGCCAGCGCGAAGGATGGGGCACATAACAGGAGTGGTGGTGCCAACACTATGATGGTGAGATATGAAGTGATGAGGTGTGAGAGAGGTTACAGGGGAAGACACATGGCGGAAGGAAATAAGTGGAGGGGGGCAGGAGATGAGATAGGAAAGGGACCACACAGACCATAAGAGGGGAGATGGACAGATGTCAGAGGATGAGGAAGGGGCTAAATGGAGTGAGCCTCATTGCACGGTCAGGTGGAGAACAGATGGAAATATGACATGACAGGGAGGGGGCCCCACATTGATTAAACACAGAAAGACAGAGGATGTCCGGAATGCCTGTTCGCCATTGATCCGGGCGCTCCAATCGCAGCCGTCAAAGAGATGCATCTTCGATTCCGGACCCCCCCCCTCCGCTTAAAGGTAGAAAGGCG
>CBVK0100120555.1:0-10048 GCA_900067695.1 Picea abies
TAAATAAACCATGTTTAGTCCCTTTCTTGATTAATGTTGATGACTCTTTTAAAGTCCTTGAACAACATACTTCATGCATTGGCTTAAATTTGATGAGAATTATGGGATATGAAGGAGGAGGCCTTGGAACCAATGGCCAAGGTATTATGGATCCCATCGAGGCAGTGGTTTGGACTCGATATGTCAAGATATGTTATGTCCCAAAGGATGTTGGAGAAAGCTCCAAAACCATTAGGGAAGAAGACCCCAGGATAGTCACTGAGACTCCAGAAGTCAACGAATCATCCAGATATGGAACTGATTCAGTGCAGGATGAGAGCACATCTTCTCATGATTGAGGATCCGAGACATCTCTAGGGAGAGATGAGAATCACAATGAAAGTGTTGAGGCTAGCTCTTCTCTCCAGCCTGACTCCAGAGACAACTCACTGAGGTATAATAAATCTCGAAACTCTACAGTTCCATTTGATTATAAGCATGTTACTAATGCAAAAGAGAGATTGTGGCATCAAATACCATGCACTTTTTGTGGATTGAATAACCACGCAGTTTCCTATTGTTTGAAGAGAAAGTACTTGTACATGAAGGTTATGGAAACCAGGAAAAAGATGAGGATATAATATCGCTCTCCAAAAACAGGAAGGAGCAAGGGAAATACACCTCTAAAGGAGAAAAACTACTGCAACCACTGTAGCAAAGATGGACATCATGAGGCCACCTATTGGGCCTTGCATCCATATCTACATTCAAAGAGGAACAAGAAGACTAAGCAGACACCTCTGAGGGAGACATCCAATCAAGAAGTGTTGTAGGAAAATCCACCACTAGAAGGAAACCAACTACTGGAGAAAGGACAACTCGGTAAAGATGACTTGTTTGGCGTAATGATTGAACAGATGGGGAAAATCCTTGAGTTAGTCGAAAGTGGCCATCTTTGTAAATCACATGTTGCGTTTCAAACCCCATAGAAGGGCATTGTGTAAGAGTGATAATTGTTTGATATCACTTCTTTTTTCGCACGTGTTGATATTTTAGGCCTTGTGAGGTGGTTTGGGTGTGGGTTTCCTTTTGCAAGTCCAATGGACATGAATCCAAGAACTCATAATGTAAAGACTTTTGGGGATCAATATTCCTTTCAATTGGGATGCGTGATCCGATAGGATCTAGGGAACATCCCACAAGTCTCAGAAGTGTCCCAGGAGGCTCAGAATGGCCTCGACAAATGAAAAAGGGAAAAAAATCAAAGTCCTCAAAACTCAGAAAAATGGGAACCATTGCGAAGAGCACGTCGCAAGATTTCCAACGAAGCAAACAGTTCATCAAATAGAGTTACAAATCAAAATATAGTCATAGTCAAAGTTTTGGTCAACCTAGCCCAGACAGTAGGGATGAGTGAGCATTCGTACTACTGACGTCAACAACCATATTGATGATGTCAACATCCGTACAAAGTATGTGGTACAATTAGAGAGTGACACATGTCTTGATGATGTCAGCATGACGACAACATGTTAACGTGGCAACACAAGAGGCTGCCACATGTCATGCATTTTTCGCATTTTTGGGTCAACATGTGGACCAATGAGAAAGTGCCATGTGGTAGTCCATACAACCACGTGGTCAGTCGTACAGGGCATGGAAGGTGATAGGGAAATGTGTACAACCACATGGCAGGTCATACGTGACATGGCAAGAATAATGGTAGTGGCATCAACATGACGTCAACATGTTGATGTAGCCGAATGATAGCATGCCACATGGCATGTTGATTTGGTATTTTGGGCTGCCAAATGGGCCAATAAAAATGTGGCACACCATTTTTATTCACACTTAGCCAATTCCTTTAACATTTTAGCCTTTTGGAACCCTTCATGAATGATTAAAACCTCTTTTGTTTCTCTTTTTGTTCAAACTTTGCTTCCAACCTAATTATCAAATCGGGCCCTCCTTCTGATTTCAAGATTGGGCCCAATTCCTCAATTGGACCCCTTATCCCCTATTTGAAGTGTTTCCTTGGCTTGATTTGAAGGCTAAGCCCAGTTCCTTAATCGAGCCCCTTCTCACTTGTTTGAAGTGTTTCCTTGGAAAGGTTTCAATATCAAGCCCGATTCCTCAAACAATCCCTCTATCACCTAAGTTTGAATGCATTCATATTTAAAGGAAAATGAAGGTACATACTCGGAAGAAGCAAGAGGTCCTATGAAGAGAAGACACCTGGCAAGGAATATCCACATGGATAGTGTAACCATTTTAAGTTGGAACTCACAAGAGTGGCCCTAATTTCATGGGATTAAGAAAGAAAGGCAGCCCCAAATATCAAGCTAACAAAGAGTTCATTTAGCATCCCGAGAAAAAATGAAGTTTCTCATTAATTGCCCCAAAGATGTTTTCCTAACCAAATATCAAGCATGTCTTTCCCCAACGATGTACAAGTAAGAGAGTTTTCTCTTTTACAAAGGGATTTTTTTCATTTGAGAGTTTAATTTTTCAATAGCTAAAG
Source organism: Picea abies (assembly GCA_900067695.1). Classification (NCBI taxonomy): domain Eukaryota; kingdom Viridiplantae; phylum Streptophyta; class Pinopsida; order Pinales; family Pinaceae; genus Picea; species Picea abies. The sequence goes on from CBVK0100120555.1 coordinate 2,501, forward strand.
AGGGAAAAATAGAGGCAAAGGCCATCATAAATTGAAGATATGCCTAGAGCATCACAATTTTGCAACAACAAATAGAATTCTCCTCCTTCCACTTCTCATCTCATCTCATTCTCTTTAAGCATTTTTCAAGTAACAGGCTCTGTAGAGGTAAGTAAGAAGGCTTGGGATAGTGACTTTATAATCTCAAACCCTAATGCAAATTTTTTGTCTAAATAGAATGGTTGTTTAATATCTGAGTCTCTATAGTCCTCAACATTGGAACTACTATTTGATAAATGTACTATTGAATTTATTGTGAGATCACAACCAAGGTTGTTTCCACCAGTGAATAATAAATTCAAGCAAGTTATGTTGATTTTCCCTCTTCATCTTCAATCTTAAATAATGTTGAATAAACTAATGGATCTATGCTTGTCTTGCCCATTGGTTTTTTGTCTAATAAATGTGTGCTAGGAAATAAGTTCTACATCCTCCTTTGCCAAATTTTTTTTCTCTGAGTTATTTTCTGAGTAGAACTAGATTATGGTGCCCATGGTTCTGAAGATCATTCCTATAGGTGAATCCTGTTAACCCCCCTTATAGGTGAATCCTGTTAAACCCCCTTACCAATTGACCCTTTTTGAATTACCTCCAAAATAAAAGTCAACAACTTATTCATGCTCTAAATGAATAGTAGAGATTGACTCCATGCACCATTTTTCTCTTTTATAAATCTAGTATGAACTTCATCTATTTAAATAGGTTGTCCTTGGGTAACAGAAAATGACTCTTGCCTTAGGAAACATAGAGGGTACCCCTCTAGCCCAAGAACTGATTTGAAAGTCTAGAGAGGCACAAGAAGGTGCATTTACCCCCTTAGTGAAAAATAGAAAACAACATAGAGAACAACACCCTCATACATGCTCAAGTTTCTTGTCATGTGCCCTTATACCAAGTTCCAAGCTATTACTCGGATTTTTAAGTTTGAGAGCCAACAATTTCTAGATATTGTTTGTAGTGTCATGTTATCTCAAAAAACACAATAATTAAGTAATTATAAAAGGACCTCTAGGTATAATATTATTACTTCTATATTGTTAGAAAGATGCCTTATTCCAATCCTAGGTAAAGAAATAATTATTTGGTTGTGGCATATCTTTCATGGAAATATCTTTCATGGAACTACAATCCATATCACCCCGATATTGCCAATACAATGTATACATATTAATGTCACTTTCGGCCATCACTTTTATGCATATTATCATCATTATATATATATATTGTTGAGAAATGCAATATTTCCCATTAGGGGAGAAACCCACTCACTATTGAAATTGGATATATGAATCCAGCATCTAAGAAATTTTGTAGTTCTTGTTTAACTATATCCTTCAATGCAAGGTTCATCCATCTTTGGGGGTGCCTAATAGGTTTGCAGTGCTCTTTGATGTAAATATGGTGAGTACAAATGGATGGATGTATGTCTTTCTTATCCTTATAATCTCATGCAAAGGATTCAATGTTTCTTTTTAGCACATTTAATCATTTTTGTTCTTGTTGATTGGTAAGATTAGTGTTGATTTTGAGAGTTTTTGCAAGGTTGATCTCTATGTTTTTAACAAAGGGGTATTCAATTTCAACAATGAATAAGTATGCCCATAATTCTATTTTATTTTCAAAAAAATTTCAGATACGGCCTCATCATTTATCCCTTCTATTTTCACATTAGTTGGATATTGGTTTTGTAGAAAATTCACAAGGAAAGTGTCTTCATCAATTTTACTACTAGACAAGGTTGTGTTGATTGTATAGATAGGATAAGAAATTGTTTTGACCATATCTTCTTCTTCTTCTTCTTCTTCTACCCACATTGAAAGGTTTTATGTTATCAAAGGTTGGGAAGAAGGGTAAAGAACAATATGTTTTTTGGATAGGCCATCATCTATAGTCATGTTGCCTGCCCTACAATCGATGTATGCATCTGTTGTGGCCAACCAAGGCCTCCCCAAAATAAGAGGGTATCCATTGAATTGAAACTTCGTTTGAAGAGCTAAAAATTCAGTAGGATACTCCCAAGAATCAATAGATATTATTATAGCTTCCAACATCCCTTTAGGTTTAACTGTGCTGCAAGTTGGAGGACAGTGGGGGTATCTCTTAATAATCCATGGAGGTTGATTTTTAACATGTTATATTTGTTCATAATGTTGATTACAGCCCCTAAATCTATGAGAGTATTCCATATCAAGGTTGTGTTCATATGAACATTCACTAAAGGGATTCATGAATCCAAGTACTTAGGTACAATTAACTTTCTAAGCATATGGTCAACTAGTTGTCCTATAACATTTATTGTAGGGGTGTATTTTCTTTTTCTCCCTAGACTTCTGATGCACTCTTCTTTGATAAATGTATTGAAAATGCGCAGATCCTTGATGGATTGCAGGAAATTTGTTAGTTGGATGATTTCTTCACAAATACCACAAACATCTATAAGGTTTAGAGGGCACACATTTCTAGGATGCTTCTTAGTGCATTTAGGGAAATAAATGGCCAACCGTCAATGCATTTTTTGCTTCCTCTTGTTTCTTCTTGATCTACAAAGCTTCCATTTGCATGGATAAATAATGCAAGATATCAGTTTTCATATCTTCTATTAACCCTCATAATTCATTTTTTATACGAGTTGTAGAGTTAGAATCTTAAGGTACCATTTCTCTATTATTTCTACCTTTCTTCATGGAGGATCTTGAATGGTTTTTTAAGATTTGTTTGATGTCATCATAGTCCATTTGATAAATATATCCATTGTATAGGAGATTCAATTTTTCCATGATATCCTCTCTTACTCCTTTGAGTAACACAAGATTGAGGGAGTCCTCATCTAGAGTACAGTTGTGAGCTCTCTTATAGCTTAGCTAAAATCTATCTTCAAAATATTCTAGAGATTCATCATGTCCTTGAGTCATTCTGAAGATCTCGCCCCTCATGTCTCTTGCTCTGCAATAGTCTCTATATTTTTCACTGACGATATTTTTCATTTGATCCCAAGTTGTGATATTGTTTCCCTCCAGGCTCATGAACCATATTAGAGATGAACCATTCAAAGTAGAAGGAAAAAGTTTTATTTTTTGTTCGTCGGTAGTATAATCATATGTTCTACATATAATTGCAAGCTCAAACAAGAAAGTATCGGGATCTTCAGAAACAAGTCTATGAAAATGAGGCAAAGAAGAAGGATTAATATTTTTCATCTTAGTTTCTCCATTGGATTCTCATATGGGAAACTCAAATACTTCTACCATCTCTTCTTCACCATCCATGGAACAAGGTGAGGGAGATTGACCTTTGTTTGAAATATTTTCAAATTTTCTAGCTTCCCTTTCCAAGAAACTTTCAAGTGTTTCAAGACCAATCTCTGGATTGCTTGGACCTTTTTTTGGGGTGGGGGTTTTTGGTAAAAAAAATGATTTCCTATCTCTAGCTCTAGTCATTCATAGAAGTAAAGGAAATGGAACTATTTTTTTTCTTTTTCTTTATAATCCTAAGATGCAAAGAATGTGACAAGGAGTTATCAATACTCACTCAAAGTGAGAGCACTTGGGATTTTACACTACAAAAATTCTATAGTGAAGTTGGCCTTGTGATTGAGGTATCTTTTCTACTTCTTCAAGTCACACAAAGAAAAAAAAAATGAAAATGTTGTGCATACTTAGCACCTACCTGGAAACAACGCCGAAAAGTGATAGACCTTGGAATCACAAGAATAAAGTTACTGCCTCCTTGGCTTCTTACTTTACTTGTCAACCTGAGGTTCGTACAAACTTAATATGTGTTGTGCAATGTCTATGAAGAATGCACTAAGAGTAGTATAGGTCTAAGATTGATCAAGGGTGTAAATTCATGCAAACGTGCAGAGAATTGAAATGATAGAAATAAACTTTAAATTATTGCTTGAAAGAAAAACACACAAACTTGAAAGGACAATTATTCTAGATTACAGTAAAGGAGACCTAATCTACTCGAATAAAATAAATCATATTGAACCATGGAAAAACAAATTGAATGTAAAGCATGGATTCATTTTATTGTAAGACACAAAACTACAATTAAATAAATTGATCTAATGCATGGATTAAATGAGTTAATTTATGCCTAACCCTTGAATCAACGGGAAGACATATGTCTTATTATTGTCTATTACTAATTTCATGAAAATAAGATTAAGATAAATTGATATCTAGGGCTAAAACAATCCTACAGGAAGTTTCTATAGGAATTGTAACAGTCCTACAAGAAACTCTTACATGAAGCCAAAAATAGGCCTAAAAAGATAATATGAGTCTTCTAAAGCATTAAAAAATCTAGACTAAAATAGAATGAAGTGTAAATGAGGTTCCCAACCTTGAAAATACACCCAAGGGTGTCCCAATAGACTATTGAATCTTTCTACAAGATACCTACTAAAACTAACCAGTTAATGACAAATTGACAGAAATCAAAATTAACCATGCATGACTATATTAATATTCAAGAGAGAATGAAATGCTAACTAATAACTCATTAACATGCAATAAAAAGGGAAATTGTAATAGGGTCCTTGAGCCCTCTTGAGTGGGCCCTACCCAAGAAGCACAAGGAAATTTAGAAAAAAATTAACAAGTTGAGAATAGGACCATCTTTATTTCATCAACATTAACAGTACATCAAGAGCAAAAACTCCAAGTTCCAACATAAAGTCTTCTTAACAAAAAATCAATACAATATCAACAAAAACATTCCTTCTTCTCCCTAATCTAGAGGTCTATTTATATGTTTGAGAACTCGACATCTTTTATTGAGTTGAGAAGAAAAAATGGGAAATAGGAGATCTCATTCAATGTCATCAAAATCATGAATTGTTGCTGGCAAGGAGTAGTCATTAGTGAACTGAGAGAACTCTAGAGGTAGGTGGGGACAATATCCCTTGATTCTTGGATGGAAACACTCTTAGGGAGAAAAAATCCCTTGATTCTAGGATGTCAGCACCCTTAGGGGGACAAGGTCTCTTGATTCATGGAGTTTGACCTATTTGATACTACACACATCCCTTAGCATAGGTATTAGAGAAAAAATGTATAGTATACACACAATTCCACCTCAAAACTTATTCATTAAGAAACATACAAAAAAATATTCATGACTTACTATTAAACATGGTAAAAAAGAAAATATTTATTCATATCATGATGGGAAAATGTGCCTATGATGAGCCCTTGAGATAGACCATATTTAGGCTCATCACTTTATACAAAAGACTTCACATGAAACTTTATCTATTTCACTATGGTCACATAAAACTTTATCTATTTCACTATGGTCCTTGCACCATCATTAAGCAAGGTGGTGAGACTGCATTTAATTGGATCTTCTTTCCTATTTAAGATTGTATATGGTTTTTATTGAGAAATTAATATTACCTTACAACACTTTTATGAGAAAAGTTTGTTTGAAGAAAAATCATAATTTTATATTGATAAAAATTTAATCCCGAATAAAAAAAGTAAAATAGTAAATAAATGCATTTAATTAGATCTTCATCCATATTTAAAATTATTTTTAGTCTTTAATATAAAATTAATATGACCTGAAAAGTTTGTTGTGTAAGAAAAACCTTTAATATACATCAATCCAAAATTTAGTATTCCAATTAAAATGATAAAAAAAGAGCATATATGTAATAAGGATAATATTATTTTATTTCTCTTTATTAAACCAAGTTAAATCCCCTTGTAAGACCTCCCGATGGCATGCTAGAAGGATCTATATGACCATCATATAGAAAGAAATCACCCTCAACACATGGTGGCCCAAGCTCCAATGGGCATAGGTGGTTGACAATGGGTTTAATTTCTCCTCCAGAGCCATTGAGATGATTATGTTCTGACTATGTGTGAACTATGATGTGTTAGCTATGGGTACTGGTGACAAGATAGGAGTTTACATTTCACTTGTGTTAGAAATTAAGATGGCTATATCAAGAAGGAAGCAACACATGATGTTTTGTAGGAAGTGGATAATGATGATATCACATTTGCATTCTCTTCCAAATCTGGTGCGAGAGACCTCTAAGCTTCTTCTCTCGATGATTTATTATATACCCAACTTGCCTCTCTGTCTTGTGCACCTCTTCATTTTTATCATTCCCATTGAACAAGCTCGAGTGTGCCAAGGATCTGGCTCTTTTCACAGATTTGGGAATTGGGGAGGAATTCCAATGTCTTCGCATAGTGACAGAGGTAGTGCGTTTGTCTATTCTAGATCACAGGATTCAAGTCAATTCAACCCCAAATGAAACTAGACAAGATCTGAAACCAACTCCAAAGGATGAAATGGTCTAGGGATGCATGGTAGAATGGTTTGAACTTGAATATGTGTTAGTCCTAGATGTTGAGAAGCCAATGAGACCTCTGATTCGGAATGAGTACATAGCACAAGAAGAAGTGCAGGCTCCTACATCTCAAGAAAAAACCCTTTCTCCTGTCCCCACTCTACATTCTCAAGGTGATGCAAACATCAATAATATTGAGTCAAAGTCACGACCCACCGGGTTGATGGAGGAACACCTTCAACTAATATTTGAGATCCCCAGTGAGCAGGAAGACCAACGATATACGATGGAGATGTTAGAACAAAAGGTAAACTTATTGATTGGCATATGTTCCAACCCTCAACAATGTCAGCAAGCCTGAGAGGAACCAGGTCATGCTATCTTAATCCCTGAATGGCCTCCTACTCTTCATCAATGTCTGAAGATCGGCCCGATAGACAATCTGCATGTCAGCTCGACTAAGAAATCCAATGATAGTTCTTTTATTTAGTCACGTGTTTCAATTTTGTTTTTTCTTTTATTTAGTCACGTGTTTCAATTTTGTTTTTATGTTAATAGTTTTACATATGTCGATAAATAACAAAACATTTTCAATTTTTGACCCCTGAAAAGAAAACACTTATTTTTAATGGTTCTAAACTTGGGTTGGTTTCCTTTGTTGACATCCCAAACACAAAGACAATGTGACTATTATGTAAGTTATTTTTAGAAGGTAATATAAATTTAAAACTTACAAAAAAATATTCCCTTTAAAAAAAATGTTCATAATAATCAAATCAAAAAAATATTTTGCACTTATACAACAATGCAATAAGTACCATTGCAAGATCACATGGATGACTCATAAAAGCCAAGGAACTAACTCAATTTTTAATGCAAATCCAAGTTCTAACACAATTGTCGACTTCAACACAAATATTGTAGGATTTAATATAAATTTTGAGTGTATGAAGATATAAATTATCCAAATACACAAATCCCTTTTACAATTGTTCTGAGACTTTGTGGATAACTGAGCTATAATTTCTCGAGCTATTTTGCATACTTACAAAAACCTTAATGTTGCAAACCAACTTATCCATTCCTATGACCTATAATTTTGGAGATCGATCCTCAATGCCATAAATCCATATAATTTTGGAGATAGATCCTCAATGCCATAAATCCATAGATAAAATTATGCCTTTATGGCAAAT
>CBVK0100120562.1:0-12092 GCA_900067695.1 Picea abies
GTAAATTTACTCCCTGTTTTTGTCAGATAACACATGTGCATGGCAAAGAGATCGGTACCAGCTGACGATAGATATGGTGCATTGCTCTGTCATCAGCTTCAACATGCTCCACCCAAGTCACCTTGGAATAGCTATTGGGCATCTCTTGAATGAGACAACTAGATGATCGCCTTTGACATCTTATCACTGAAGAAGAATTCCCTCGTAAACTGTCCAGAGAGACATCAACAACAACCCATATTGAGTTTGAATGCTGCTTGCAATATCTCACGAAGTAAATCTCTCGGGTAGGCACTAGTGGAAAGGGTACTTGAAACTCCTCATGCATCACTTACAAAGCACCATTGTAGTTGCCTGCCACGCCTGTTAAAAAAAAAAAAAACATCCATAGTAAATGGGCGTGATACAATGCCAGAAAACATGCTTGACCATTGATTCACATCCATTAGAGTCTCGACAAGATTAATAGCATTCATGATTACAACAACAACCTCTTGAGATGCTTCAGCCTTTAATCCATAGGGCCTTGGATCTATGCCTCAAGGAAAGGTGCGGATGTATTCATATTCGTTCAGAATATCAGTACTATCCTCCGGATGTGAGGTCCAAGAGGTTCCCTCAATTGTGCCATTTTCACTAATTCTTCCATGGCTGCAACAACTAACTCAACAACCATAGGTTTTTTACCTTCTGTGGGACCAACAAGAGACCTATTTCCGATTTCTCTGCCTGATGACGATCCATAGATATATGGCCCTATGTTTGGCTGTACACCATAGCTTCCCACTGCCAGATCGAAATTTGAACGAGAGATTGAATTGAGAGGTGATGGCCCGAATGAAAGCAAGGGATTACCCACGTACTTGGAAGCTATACTAGATATCCAATCGATCTCCTCTCTAAGCATTGCATTTTCCATCTGCAGCTGTTGTTCATCGAATGAAATCTCTCCCAAAGTTGTTGGACCTCCGCAGTTAAGACAGGAAGCGTTTTTTAGTGCTTCTCTGTACCACATATTCTCCAATCTGAGCTTCTCGTTCTTTGATCTTAGCTGAGTGTTCTCGTGATGCTCATGTTGGGTCTTCATCTGAGTGCGTTTATTCTGGAACTAAAATTTGACTTGTAGAGGTTCCAGGCCAAGTTCTCTACTGAACTCCTTTCTCTACTTGTCATCTGGATGCGGGAATTAAAAAACATTTCCATCTCTTGAATTTGGTTCTAAGTATGGCGATGATATCACTTCTTAGCTCGCAGTAGTCCCACCTGTACCACTAATAAAATAAGTTGAAGTTAAATAAACACCATTTTAACAAATGGAAAAAATTCGATGCCAACATTTCTACCTGCAAGCCAAGTGGAGAGTGGCATATTTTCAAAATTTGTCATGGTTTGTTCAGATTTTCAAAACAACCACGATAATTTAGATTGACAACTAGACAAGCAATAAATAGAGTTTGGATAGGCAACAATGATCTCATATCGTGGGACACCTGGAAACCATGTTTGATTTTGTGCGATTGGAATCCCCAGAACGTTATGTAGAGTGAACAACTGGGACAACATGCGATTTCTTCTCCCATCTGCAATTCGGTTCTGGTGATCTGGAAAAGATCACTGCACAGGCATGGATATGTGAATGTCTGTAATTCTTTGTTCCACTCCATATCCTTGATCTCTACATCATCGTAAGACATTTTTATTGGCTTTGGATTCGATGATTTTCGTTGCAGAATGAACAGAGCTTGAAAGGATGGATGGACATTTGGGAGGCGTGCAGAACGGTGGTGCTGGTGGTTATGGATCTCTTTCTAGATTTTCAACAAGCCGTGCTCCAGTTGGGGGCTTGCCTGCCAGAGTAGCTAAATCGGGGTCTACTGTTGAGGTTACAATACCAAGTAAATCTGTTGGTTCTATTCTCAGGAGAGGTGGATCTAATATATCTCAAATTCATGAGATATCAGGAGCAAAAGTGAAGTTGCATGAATCAAAACCTGGAGTTACAGACCGAGTTTGAATCAAAACCTGGAGTTACAGACCGAGTTGTTGAGATCTCTGGGACACTAGAACAAACACATGTAGATCAATGCATCTTGAAGCTATGAAGATTGCAAAAAGTGCTGGTGATTTTTTTATCTTATGATCCGAATCTTAGATTTCCACTGTGGCCATCTCCTGAGGAAGCTCGTAAAGGAATTCTCAAAGACTGGGGTCATTTGGATCCATGAACACTCAATTAATTGTCTCAGCTGGAGGTTCTCCAACTTGCAGAGGATCAACTCTTGCTGACACATCAACAGAAGAAGATAGCATTTGATAATACATCCTAGCTGAGCGAGGACAGAAAAGAATTGAGGTATAAAAGTCCCACAACCACCTTCTTTAAAAATAATCTTGAAAGAATGTGTTGTCTACTTTTCCTGAGATATTGTTGCAGAAAAGTTTGGCTAATTGAATTTCTCCTCATGGATGTACAGCAGGGGCATGTCAAAAGCCTGAAAGTTCCCAACAGGCTTATTTGCAACAAATACCATCTAGACATTTGTCAACCAACACTAACCAACAACCCGAGGCAAAAATAAAGGCCAAGGGAAAGAAGGGTAAAGGGAATAAAAAGGCCGCTAATAATGTTGGTGAGGGAAAAAATGAGAAGAGGAATGTTAAGTTTCCATGTAATCTTTGCACGGATGATCACTTGACTCACCAATTCCCTTAGCTTGAGGAAGCCCAAAATCTTTTGGCACAACAACAACCTGTTGTGTTAACTAACCCTTTCCCTCAAGGAATAAATATGGCACACACTTCCTTATCCATGAATGTGCCTAGGGGAAATCAAGGTGCCCCCACACTTAATGATAAAAATGGAGCCACAAACATATACATGATGATATTAGATGATCATATTCAGACTAGGGATCATGATTACAAAATGCCAGAATCTGCTGAGAAGGGGAAAGAAGCTTCCAAACCACCGCCTCCTCTTCACATTGAGAAGACTATGGGATAAACTATGACTCACATCCCTAAAGGTGCGTTTAAGAAGGATTTTCATAATCCGAATGCAAGGGATGCTCATAACTACTCTGTAGTGGAGGATTTGGCACAAAATCCTTATGTGATGTCTTCTTTGGAATTTCTCTAGAGTTTCCCCTCATAGACAAAAAAAAAGCTATATTCCTTGGGTGCTACTGAGACAACTAGCTTAGGAACTATTGTTTTTGACCCTACCGATTATAAACCTCATTTTCCTCACCATGTCACTTTCCATATAGTAGTGGTTTATTGCATGGAATCATTGACATGGAAGATTTTCCGCATGGTGGTAGACGAGGGCGCCTCGACTTGCATTATGTCGTTGGCATGTTGGAAGGCCATTTTCCAACCCGATTTGTCTCCATCCCTGACATTGTTAACTGCATTTGAAGGTCGTTATTTTAGACCGCATTCCATAATCCCTTCCTTCCCCATGCAGTTCGAGGGAAAAACGTGCCTCTCGACTACAATATTTTGTTAGGACGAATTTGGACCTACAAAATGACAATAGTTGTATCCACTATTTTTCGTATCTTATGCTTTCCTCATGACGACCGGATAATAATCATTGATCAATTATCCTTCTCTTGTCTTGACCCTTCATCGGGGGCATCCATGGTCCCGATGATTGATAACCCACAACCAGGGATCGCCAACTTAGGTGTTGGACTATTTCCATCTCTAATGGGAACTTTTGATTATCTGCCACCTTTGAATGATGTCAAGTTTATTTTGGCTGTCCCTAATTAGCCTAAGGCTGCGATATTTCAAGTAACTTCTTTTCGAATGAGTTATTTTAATGATATGTGGACTTTACCTTCCCCATCGACTTCGATGGAAGGGGGAGGGAATCCTAGCATGGTTATGCCCCTATCCGCAGATGAGGTTGTGTACAACATTGTTCAACAAACCTCGACCAACACTGATCCTGCTCCCTCTCAGGAGATAGATCCTGTTCTTGAGATTATTTGGGCTCAATACTCTCTTACTACTCACGATGCTTTGGACTTGGTATTGCCCTCCAAATAGGTGATTTTATAGGCAATGAATGGGTTAGATAGACCTTGGGATGACCTCCACCATATATCTTACTTTTTACTTGAGCTTAGGAGAGTAGAAGCTGGAGAGTTCACCACGACCATGAATGGAGATGCCACTTTTCCTGTTAACCCTTTGTCCATGCAAAAAATCTATGCCAATGGAAACATGGAGAGTATATATGAAATGATTCCAATTGACATCTCTAAAACCCATGGCATCATTGAAAATGTCTTCATAAGAGATAATTGTTCCCCTGAGGAGATTCAGGTGTACAATGAATTATTTAAAGAGTTTCGTGATGTTTTTGCTTGGTATTATGAGAAAATTCTAGGCATTGACCCTCATATAGTTGAACATGAGATTAGGACTTACCCTGATGCTAAGCATGTTTGGAAAAAGCTTCACCCAATCAACCCTCACAAGACAACGAATATCAAGGTTGAGGTAAAGAAACTGATTAAGGTTTGTTTCATCTATCGAGTTTAGTTGACAAAATGGGTGTCAAATCTGTTCCTATCAATAAAAAACAAGGTACGATTCATGTGTGCATGGAATTTCATGATATGAATAAATCATGCCCGAAAGATAATTTCCCTACTCCATTCACTGATTAGATCATTGATGAATGTGCGGGATGTGAAGTATTTTATTTTATGGATGATTTTTTTTTGGTACAATTAGATTCAGATCAAGCTCGAGGATTAGCATAAGAATGATTTCATATGTCCTTGGGGTACATTTTCATACAAAACAATTCCTTTTGGCCTAAAAAATGTTGGAGATACTTTTCAGCAAGCCATGTTGTTCACCTTCCATGAATTCAAGCATATAGTCGAGGTTTATCTTGATGATTTGGCATCATGTTCTCATAATATATCTGATCATCCTGACCACCTTCGACTTATTTTTGAGAGGTGTCGCTACTACTGGATTCACCTAAATCCGAACAAGTGTAGTTTTTGTGTAACGTCATGACGTTTTTTAGGATTTATCATGTCCACTAAAGAGATCATGGTCAATACTCTCAAGGTGGAGGCAATAGTTCAATTTCCTCCCCCATGCACAATCCCCCAGCTTCAGAGTCTACAGGGGAAAGCTAACTTCCTTCGGTGATTTGTTTCTAGCTATGCCAAAATAACTAAAGGGTTTATGCCTCTCTTGAAAAAAGGGGTCCCTTTATTTTGTGATGAAGCAACTCAACACTTTTTCAAAGCATTGAAAAGTTCCCCAACGTCTTCCCTTTGCTCAGTCCTCCTAATTATGGAAGATATTTCTTGTTATATTTGGCTGCAACAGAGCCTACTATTGGTATGGTCTTGGTTTAGGAGGATGATGTGCTCCAAGAAAACATCATCTACTACCTTAGTCAAGGCTTAGTTAGACCGGGACTCAACTACACTCATGTTGAGAAACCAACTCTAGTAGTTGTCCATGATGTCCAAAGGTTTCGTCATTATATTCTACTTCGCAAGATCATCGTCGTAGCCATATGTTGTAGGAAAATCTCCTTGTGGATAGGTAGATCTCCTCTTGAGAGCTAGACTCTTAACTCTTAAGACAGAAGATGCTTATCATAGTCACTGACTTCCTTTTAGATCTAGATAAAGTAATGTGTGAGGAGGAAGGAGAAAAGAAGTACTTTTTACTGGTGTTTGTCGGTGTTTGTCCCTGCACGGTCCGAGTTGATCTCCAATCTTATGCTCCTCGATAAGCCCTGTAGACAAACAAAAGTACAACCAGCTTCCTACTCTACTGAGATTAGTTTGAAATAGATCTATCTATTAGAGACAAATTCATGTGACATCAAACACAGATTTGAAAGAAACAGGCCAAGAATATTATATTAAAGAGAACAACAATGAAGAATACTTACAACCATAGATGTGAGCGTAGCAGCTTTGTCAAGCCCTCCTTGTCTGAACCCTTGCTCAACATTCCACACGGCGAATTTTGATGCTTTGAAAGACACCTTCTTCATGAGATCATAGGTTAGATGCTTCACAATTCTTTCCATCCTTTCACCATGAGAAGGCCTGTTTAAATAGGCTTGGAAAGGCCCAACCACTTGAGATATCTTTCGGGTAAGTTGAGGATTTTCCTCCTTTAGTTATGGATATGCCCTAAGATCATGGCTTGACCAAGGATTCGAAGCCAACCACCTTCAGATATTGAGGGGATCTTTCCTTCAATCTTCTCAACAAACCAAAATTCGCCTGGAATATGTAGCACTCCTCCAAAAAGGACATCGGAGCGTTATAGCGCTCCTTGAAAGAATAACAGCAAGCACTGGCGCTCCTAATAGTGGAAGCACTACCCATAAAGGGCATCAGGGCATTATAATGCTCTCTAACAGTATATGGAGGAGCGCTCCTCTCCAAAAATACCTCTTGAATGGGTTTTCTAGTGGCAAAAGTTTGAGGTGTTTCAAGTGTCCTTCCGATGTCGTTATCGGAACGACATAGAGATTATGGCAATATTCTTTTTCTGACACTTGTGACACTTGTGACCAAAATGTGACACTTGCGACACTTATAATGATGACACTTGCGACACTATCGAAGTGAGTAATTTTGAAGTGTAATAGATTTCCCCCCAAAGTATGAAGTTAGAAGACGAGAACTGATAACTAAAATAATTTGCAGACTTTCAAGCAAGGGTGCAGGCTCAGAGAACTTGACAGATGCTGCACACAACCATCAAACAAATGTTAAGACATGCTTCAAACCCAAGGCAGGCATACCCATGCTTGAGTGATAAAGACTTTCAAGGTATGGCTGCCATAAATACACTGCGGATCCATAATTATATTGATAAAATGTATAGCCACTGAAGATACACTATGGATCTATACTCCCATGACCTGAACTGATCGTAGCCACGAAGAATACACAGTGGATCCATGAGATGATGAGACATAGCCATGACCAATACAAAGTGGATCTATGTGACAGTATATGTGTCATTGTTCAAAAGAAACTCCTTCGCAACTTGGGCAAAGTACATATCAAAGTGATCACTCAACCCAGGGTATTCTTACCAATCCCGATGTAGTATGAATCTAGCCATGTGAATAGATGTTCTGATGTCAAACATGGCAGAAACCATTTGATTACTGGTCAATTTTGTAAAGTATTAACAAGCGCGAGGGAAATCACCATTGATGTCAATGATTCCCAAGGTACCCTAGTACATTCCAACGAATGTGAATGGATGAGCTAAAGTCAAACATCTGTGGAATCATCCGATCAGAGGTCAATGATGTAAGCCCACTGTTGAATGTGAGGAGGCCTACCATTGAGGCATGCAGGTCCCAAAGTACTAACTGGTTTCTAAGTCTAGTTCTTGGATAATGTGTTGAAGTCGACAGGAATAGACTCGTCGAAGGAGGGCCTTGATGTATCCCCCATCAACAACATGAAATAGACACAAATATGTAATTGGTAGATCAAATGAACATGGACTGACATGGATATTGAGACAAGATATTTGTGATGGTTGACTCTCAAGGCGGATACTTCCCTTGAACACTGAGGCACGACAGCAGAAACATGACATGGACCAAAACTTGATGATGCAGTGGATGCTGTGACTTATGTTGGGTGACCCAAAGGAGTAAAAGAAACTCAAAGGATTGGCTCAGTGCAGATGTTCAGTGGATTAAAATGCGTGCAAAGAAAAGGTGCCGTGTTCAAGGGCGACTCTAAGAGTTACTTGGTAATGTTCTCAAAAACTGCTTGGCTTGCTTCCTTCAATTTTTCCCCCATCCAGATAGACGAGTACCTCTTTTTAATTTAACAAGCTCGAGGAGGGTAACACATGCTCGATATAACTCACCTTCGGTAAGTTCCTCCTCCTTTGTTTAACAAACTGGAAGAAGTAAGGGTTCGATCCCGTATGGACCTGTCGATGTTTTTTTAACGAGTCCAAAGACATAAAACTCGAAGGTTTTTCATGATTATAGAGTCTGGAAAAACACTTAAAAGAGAACTCTCTCAGTTCCTTTTTCATAAAGTAGTCTGACGAGACCGAAAAAGAGATAAACTATCGCTCAACAGATGTTTTCTACAAATACTTTAACGAGTGTGAAGAGAACAAGGTCACTCGACAATCTTTTCATGTTTAGAGAGTCTGAAAAGAACTTAAAGGTGACTCCAATGTTGTCCTTTTTCGTAATGTTAGTCTCGCGAGGCTGAAAAAGTGATAAATTATCACTCGAAAGACACCCTTTCAAACCTTTTAACGAGTGGCAAAGGAAGCAAGATCACTCGACAATCTTTTCATGTTTAGAGAGTTTGAAAAAGAGCTTAAAGGAGACTCCAGGGGGTTCCTTTTTCATGTATCCATACAGGTCTGAAAAAGAGATAAAAGTTTACCCGGATGCATTCTCATGTATTTACGAGCACAAGAAAGAACAAAGACTAAGCTCGGTATGCCCCCATCTTGAAAGCTAGTGGCTTAACTCCAAAATGATCATCAAAAGATGGAGACATGCCCCCCAATATTCAAGTCATTCACCGACTTTGAGGTTGTCACCAATTTCTCTACTAGATGAGAAAAAGGAGAAGGGTGGATGAAAAGAAGGTTCAAGAGAGATGACTGTTTCATTTTATAATGAGCTTTCCATAGAGAAGAGAAACTATGCTCGTGACTGCTTCTTGATCATGGCTTCCAAGAGGATAATGTTCTGGAAGGATACCATGTCAAGGGACAAAACTCGGTCATGGCCTCTAGGAGATCTTTGCTAGATGGAAGATAATCACTCGGGAAGGAACACATGTTGAGGGTCATGATAGGGGTAAGGAGATCAGGCTCCAATAACCCTACCATAGAAATCACCATGTCAACTACTAGATCCAAATCATCAGAATTCGAAGGCATGGGAGACGATGGAAAATCAACATTAGGAGGGGAGATAGAGTGTATATCTTCCAAAATTTCTTCATGAGGGGGAAGAAAAGAGGATCGGTGACAGTTATTATCCCAAGGTAACTTGTCAATGTGAAGCATTTCTAGAATAGGTTCATCAAAAGGAAAAGTTGGGAAAATGTAGTCGATCACAGACGATAAGGAACTCAACCGTGATTGCATTGAGGAAACGTTAGGCACCAATAGATGTTGGTCATCCGATGAGGGAGAAGCAGATTGGATAGAAACGTATGATTTTTCGGTTGGACTAAGTGGCACGGTGTCACCTAGTTTTAATTCCAATGGACAAGGTACAATCCAAGGGTCAGATGATGCCAAAGATTGATAATCCATGGTCGAAATCATATCGACAGTGGAAATATGATGTGTAGTCGGTGGAAGTGGTGTAGGGAAGGTACCCATGAGGCTAGAATCTTTCAGTAAGCCAACACCAACGCTTTCATATGTGATCTTGTGGTCTCCCAAGAAAGGAATATTGTTGGTAGCAGGAGCGCGAGCATCGGTCGTGCAGAAATCCAACTGATCAATAGTGACAATTTTTTCCTGATGAGGAAATTGGACACATCAAAAAACCGACGAGGCAACGACAGTCATAGAATAAAACCAACTTCTTCCAAGTAACAAGTTGTAATCGAGGGGATCATCGACCACCTCGACATCAACAGTAATAGTTTTTCCACCCAATTGGATGGGCAGGGACTGTAAAATCCCATGGGGATGAAAACCTCGCCCATCAAAGGCACGTAACATCGTTGGGGATTTGTTGAGTGCTGGTGATTTTAAACCTTTCCAACATACTAAAGACTTGACACAACTTGAGGCTCCCTCATCCAGAATAGTTCGGTGGATTTGTTGATTATGAACAACAACATCAACTTGGAAAGCAAGTTGGTGGGAGAGCCGAGACACATAATTGTCCAAGTTAAACATGATATGGTTGGATGACTCAGGATCAACAACGCCAATAGAAGCCAAGAGCATTCTATGTTGACTGGGGCAGTGTTGTAGAACTTCTAACGCAGACATAACACACGGTGCTTGAGCCAAATCTTCAACAATGTTGTAGTTCTGGGTAGCACATGAACTAGGATTAAAGGTAGCTTTATGTATAGTTCTCTTGGGAGGGCGTAAGATAGATTCAAATGTAGGTTTCTCAATCTGAAGTGGTCCAGATGGAGGATTAACCGATGGAAGACTAACGAAGGATGATGATGGATTTGGTAAATTATCGGTACCATTAGTGTCTTTTCCTTTGTCAGGGTTACCTGGTGTATCGTATGTCTTAGAGAGAGTGGTCAAATTAATCCCATTAAACATATAAACATGTGCACTCGACGAGGCCTCATCATTAGCATGGCTAGAACTACCCCCAGGAGAGGGGGTTTCAGCAACCATGGATTGCTGCTGTGGAAAAGGATGAGTAAGCACAGCGGGTTGTGACTTTCCTTGGAAAATTTTGGCCACTTCATTGCGAAGTGGACAGTCTCGAGTGTAGTGATTGTCACCACAAATGATACATGGGAATTTCAGTTTCCGTTGTGTTTTCTTTTTGGTAGCAGGTGTTTGATTTTTTGGTTGTTCATTGTTATTTTTTGATTTATTCTTTGTCTTCTTCTTACCTCTGGATTGTTGTCAAGGGGCAGATTCAACTGCATTCACCTTAGAGATCTGAGTTTGGGGGGAGGTAGAGGAGAGTGTGGTCGATTGGGAAAAATATTGAGTTTTGACGGAACCGATAACACCATCTGCATGAGATGAGGATGACAGCGTAGATGGATCGGTATTAGCTCGAGCAACATTCAAAAGCAAATCATACAAAGTACCAGATTGGGAATAAACCAAATCTAAATATTGAGCCCGAGTGATGGCTTGTTCCTCTGTGACCGTGCCACCCATAGCGACATTGCGAGTGATCAGGGGTAAAAGTGATTTAGTAAACCATTCTTCCAATAATATGTTAGGAATGATTGCCTTGATCATCCTTCGTCGTCGCCTCCACTCATGAATATGGTAAGAGATATGCACAGAGTTAGTTTGATGAAGGGAGGTCAAGAGTTCAGTACCCGTCTAGTAGCGAATAGGCAGTTGAAAGTGCGTGAGCAAGACATGGCGAGGGAATTGAAATCATGAAAAGAAGCACATGGTAGTTCAATATACCACTTTGCTGCTAAGACTGTAAGTGTTCGCTGGAAAAGATGCAAACATACAGAATCATCCATGAGGGAGTTTGATGAACACCACAAATGGAAAGTCATCACATGGTTGTTTGGATCTTTGCCATATTTTCCATCAAATTTCAAAATATCAGAATGAAGTTTAGCTGGAATGACTAGCCAAACCGGTGAATGAAAAATAGGATCATTAGTTAACCGAGACAAATCTGGGAGATCCAGAGTCGCAAGGAAAGGTAGTTGTCAGTTAATTTGCAGATGATACTGGTGCAACATAGGAACACCAGTAGGACCATAAACTAGGTTAGTGATCCAGATTTATGTAGGAACACAATGAAATACATAAATACACATAAACACAGAGATGCAGCAGAAATAAGAGTTCATTTCATTAATAACAAATGACTGAAATATGCTTACAGACAGAATGGAAATAAACTAGCTAGGGCGCTGGTAGCTTATCTCTAAGAAGACATGTGGCAGATAATGGCCTCTGAACTGTGTTACAATGAGGCTCGAAGGCCTATTATTATTGAGAAACAATGGAAAACTCTAAACATCCAAAGACCTAACCCTAGGAGATGAAACGCCAAGACTACGGGCCCTGTTTGGGTAAGTTGGTACATCAACTTCCCGGGGACGTAACTTTGGCATACAATATCCGTTTGACGCGTTCTATACCTCGTTAGAAATATCTATCTGAGGAATACAAATTTTGGGTGAGAAACATTGATGTATGATCCATGTTGCTCCCCATTTTCCCAAAAACCGTCGTTTAAGGCCTCAAAACGGCTCCGGAAGTTCAAGACTTGAAAAACTGCTAAAAATAGTAAACTGTGCGGAAACTGAAAATTTGAAAGAAGCAATGGTGGGGGTCCAAGTGGAATAGGTGGGTGGCCACCAATATCCACTTGGATCATTCCT
>CBVK0100120588.1:0-11544 GCA_900067695.1 Picea abies
TGACAAGGTTAGAAAACACATTGAGACTGCCTGAGTTCCAGGGAGTTGGGTTAGAGGACCCAAAAGAACATTTATTTTTCTGCGAGACAATTTGGGTTGCAAAGAATTTCCATGATGATGTTGTAAAGATAGCACAGTTGGAAACAACTTTTAGAGGCCGCACACTAGTCTGGTGCATGAAATTACAGAGTACCACACCTGTAGGAAAAATAAGGACTTTAGCAGAAATTAGACAAGCATTGTTGAAAGAGTTCAAGAAACCAAAATATGAGTCACATTACATTACCGAGTTGAAGGAAATCAAGTAGGTATAAAATGAGTCAGTATGGGACTTTGATAAGAGATTCAAGGATGTGATGGGAAGGTTAACGTTTCAAAATCATGATCAACAACATAGGGAATGGTTTATTTCATGACTCTTACCACACATCTGCAGTCCACTGATACAACAAAGGGTTGTGTCAAAGTATAAATCATTGGAGATGGCAATGAAATTGGAAGCATCCCCTGTAGGAGACAGTGGAGGGATGGCACAATTCTATATGTAGTTATCTTGATAATTCAAATGGTAGAGATTACAAAAGGAAAGGAGAAGTGGGAACAAGTTTGGTGTACCAAGTGTAGAATTGAAGGCCACCACAAGGACAAATGCCAACATTTGTGCAATATTTGGGAACNNNAACATTTGTGCAATATTTGGGAACTAGAGCACTGAATCCATTACTAGGAGGAGGATATTATGAAATATGTAAGAAATGGGGACATCATCCAACTGAGTGTCCATTACTGCAGAAATAACAGAGTATGCCAAGGAAATTATTTTTAAGATTTTTATAGTTAGTCAAGCACAAAGAGAAGGATTGTCACCCATTTGATTTAATGAGAGAGCATACATCAGATATGTATAGAATTCAAGAGGAGAATGTTGCGACAGAAGGAGGTGGTCCAAAGTATAATAATAAGAGAGGATTTAGTCAAGGAAACAAAGGAATTTTTGGTAGAGGTTGAGGTAGAGGAAATTTTGGCAGAGGAGGTAGAGGGCCAATAATATAGGTTGAGGTAGAGGAAATTTTGGCAGAGGAGGTAGAGGGCCAATAATATGTTACAATTTTAATCAACCAAGAAAATTAGCTCATGACTTCCCAAATCCGTGTACAACCTACACATACTATAGAGCATTGGACCATGCGACAAAATATTGTCCTCAACTACTTGCGAAATGGCAAGAAAGAGGGAATCAGAACCATAAACCAAACCATAATGTACATAAGATATCAGTTTAAAATCATAATGAAGGACCTATAATAACAACTATTACATGCAGAGGAACTAGAACAGGTGTTGATGCGACGAATGGAGGGAAGCGGGTTTAGAAATCGGTAAGGAAATCTATATGGCCTATGCCACATTTGATCCTCAACAAGAAAAAAAACATATCAAAGGGAAATAAAAGAGATACTTGGACCAGATTGGGTAGTATCAACATCCTCTACGCTTCTTGTCTATGATCGTACTATGTCAGAGAACCCACTAGGTAAGATAAACACCTTAAGAGAATTTTTGAGAAGTTTCATAGAGTTGATGAAAGATGAAACTACATTGAATTCATTATGTGAAATGATTGATTATTGTGGACAAGAATGGGAAATTGCTATGGCACAGAGGGTAGTGAATTTGATTCTGCGCAAAAAGAGGACCAACAGAGAATTCATATTAAGTGAGCAGATTGGGGAATATGATGTGGATTATGTTATCTTTGACTTGGGGTCTGATGTAAATGTATTAACAAAGAAGACCTTTGAAATGATGGGGAAACCCAAGTTGATTTGGTCTCATATTCAGTTAAGGTTGGAAAACCAGCAGAAGATAATCTTGATTGGAAGATTGACAAGAGTACTTGTGAATCCAAATGGAGTGTGCAGTGTAGCATAATTTAAAGTCGTTGAGATCGTGGATGATAGTAAACCATATCCATAACTGATGGGACTTGAATGTGAATTTGATAATCAGGAGATCATTAATCTGAAGATAAGGGAAATGATATTTGAGGTAGGATACTTGAAGGTTACTACACCATTGTACCCGATAGAAGAAAAGAGGTACATAGAGCCAACAAGAGGGGACGACATTGACAACTTGTATAATATGATTGAATGGATGGATGATTATGTTAACCCACTAAAAATGGTGTGTTAAGTTGGATAAGTATTAGTTCATGTGTGCTGGATTCAGAGGAAGGTATGGAACATTGACAATAGAGGATGCATGAAGTATCAACTAGACGATGTGCACGCATAACTCAATCATTGTGTTGGATTGGAATGCAGCTATGTGATCCACCCAGGTATGATGGATTGAATGAAATCAGTTCGTTTGTAAAGGTGTTTGAGTCATAGGTACTTAAATAACAAAGGATGTTGGAACTATATGTTTTCTTGAAAGCTACTCTAGCCAGGTGGTGGATTGCACATAAAGAGGGGATGGAAGATTGGTCGCAGTGTTAGAGACTAATACACGTGAGATTCTGTATCGAGTTAAAGAATATTGCATCAAATTATATGGGGATAAATGAACCAGTAGGTCATGTTGAGCAGTGCATAACTATATGGATTTCAGTACCAAAGAAGGAATGGACACACAAATTTATACATACACTGGATACAATTTCGAAGAACATGTACCTGGAGATGGAAATGTGCAGAGAAACATCAATCTTGGATGATATGGTTTAAAGGTTAAAGGTAAATTTTACTTTTGAACATGAATCTCCACTAATAGATGCAACACTCTAGATCATTTGAACCAATATCTTCTTATAAGAAGGGGCGATGGAGGTGGTACCAGTGTGCAGTGCACACAAAGATTCTATGATTGTCCATGAGTTACTGGAGTGTTACAATGTTGCAAAAAAAGAAAAGGATGAGGAAGATCACAAGAATGTGCAAATACCTTAAACTTAGGGGAAATACACAATAGAAGGGCCAGAGCTTGAATCTACTACATATACACAACCAATCAAGATGTGTAAAATAATCATTGGGATGACATATAATCCAAATTTTGCACAGATATGAGATTATTGGAATGATGAAATGGTGGAGAAGATTGCATATATGTTGCATGAATATCAAGATATATTCCCAACTACATTCTCAGAGAAGATGGGGATAGTTTAGGAATTAGGTGAGGTGAAGATCCCTTTAAAACCAGGTGCTAAGCCAGTGCGACAGAGACCATACAAGTTAAATATGAAGTATAAAGAGAAGGTGAAAGAAGAGATAGGCATGTTTTTAGTAGCATGGATAATTGAACTAGTGGTAGAATCAGAATGGATAGCTCCAATGGTAGTGCAAGATAATAAAATATGAGGAATAAGGATTTGCATATATTTGAGTAAGTTGAATGATGCATGTCTACATGATCCATTCCCAACACCCTTCATATATGCAGTACTAGAGAATGTAGGAGGGAAGGAGACTTCTTCTTTCATAGATGGATTCCTAGGGTACCATCAGATCAAGATTGAACATGAGGACATGTATAATACTACTTTTGCGATAAACTAGGGAAGTTATCAGTACACAATGATTCCCTTTGGACTAAAGAATGCACCTACATTTTTTTCAAGAGTTGTGGTTGCATCTTTTAAGGAATTTATTTATAAGTTCCTTGAAGTATACTTAGATGATCGGAATTTATTTAGTCTATTGAAATATCAAATATAAGTACTCAAGTTAATATTGGATAGGTGTAGACAATGTCAAATTTCATTAAATTTGAAGAAATGTATTTTTTGCACACCTTTTGGAATTTTGTTGGGCCATGTGGTCTACAAGAAAGGATTATTAATGGGTCCTTCCAATATTGAAATCATTATGGATTTACAACCACCTACATCAGTCAGACAACTAAGGGTAAGTTTGGGTCACATAGGATATTACAGGAAGTTCATCAAAGGATATGTGTAGATTACAACACCTATGGAGAAATTGCTGAAAAAGGATGTGAAGTTCAAGTGGAATGAGGACTCTCAGAAGGGCTTGGACACCATAAAGTAAAAATTAGTGACCACTCTGATTTTGATATTTCCAAATTGGAACAAGAAATTTCATGTTCATGAAGATGTGTCATCCATATGTTTGGGTGCAGTACTATCTCAACTAGGGGAAGGAGACACATATCACCCAATTTCTTTTGCAAGTAGGAAGTTGTCCATAGAAAAAAAAAATACACCACTATATAACGAGAAGGATTGGCAATGGTATATGTGTTGCAAAAGTTTAGAAATTATTTGTTGGGTTCTCATTTTAAGATGTATATAGACCATTCAACACTAAAATACTTAGTGAACAAGCCAGTGTTGGAGGGGGAGAATATGCAGGTGGTTACTATTGTTTTAGAAATATTATTTTGACATTGGTGTGAAACCAAGGAATTTGAATGCAGGACTAGATCACTTATCGCACATACTATGAGAAGATGCAAGGAATCTAGATGAAAACTTACCAGATGCACAACTGTTTGTAGTTAAAATGGTGAAAAAATACTTTGTAGACATCATGTAGTTTCTCAGTACAAGAATAACCCTGTCAGACATGACAGTTGTGTAGAAGAAGAAAACAGTGGTTAAAGCAACATACTATTAGTTGATTGCAGGGAACTTATACAAGTTTGGTGCATATGGAATATTGAAAAAATGTGTGTTGGAGAATGAAAGGCCTATGATACTCACATAGGCACACAAAGGGACTGCGAGAGGAAACTACGTAGGTAAAGCAACTACACAAAATATTTTGTGTGCAAGGATCTAGTGGCCCAAACTTTATTAATATGGTAAAGAATATTGTTAGGCATGTGTTTTTTTCCAAAGGTTGGGAAATCCATCCAGGAGGGATGAGATGATATTACACCCACAGGTTATGTTACAACCATTTGATAAATGGGAAATAGACTTTTTTGGACCAATCAACCCATCACCAAGAATATCAGGAGCTAGGTACATAATCATTAGGACAGAGTATTTGACCAGATGGGCATAAGCAACACCAGTCATAGACTGCACTACAAATACTTTCGTGCGGTTTCAATTTGATAATGTAGTCACATGATTTGGATGTCTGCACATATTACTCAGTGATCAAGGAACACACTTCCTGAATAAGACAATTGTAGCATTGACTAAGGAATTTCAAATTCATCATCAAGAGAGTACTAAGTAACATCCTCTAGCCAATGGGACAGTAGAATATTTTAATAAAATTATGTAGAATGCTTTGACAAAGATCTCCAATGTATGGAGAGATGATTGGGACTTAAGGGTTCCTATAGTATTATGGGAATACAGGAAAACAAGAAAAAAGTTGGCAGGACATACACCGTTTAGTTTGGTCTTTGGGAAAGAAGTAGTGATGTTGATGGAGTTTATTGTGCCTAGCCCACATGTTGCAGTGGTTACTAACCTTTCAGACTTTGGTGCAGTGGAGGAAATGTTTTCACAATTGGTACAACTTGAGGAAGATCACTTTGTTGTAGGGTTCCATTAGCAAGTTCATAAGGAAAGAGAGAAGGCATGGTATGATAATAACATTAAACATAAAAAGTCTCAAGTAGGAGACTTAATATTACACTATGACAATAAGTTCATGCAACATCTAGGAAAGTTTCACATGCATTGTTTAGGACCTTATGTGATTCTGCATGTGACAGAGGCAGGTGTTGCGTAGTTGGAAATCCTAAATGGAGAAGCCCTGGGAGGCATGGAAAATGGAAGCCAGCTCAAACTCTATAGAGACGGTCAACTATTTTGTTCGTAATATGCATTGTGCATGAACACATGTATCATAGTAGTTTTACTATAGTAGGGAGGTAAAACACATAAAAAAAAAAAAAAAAAAAAGTAGAAAAAGGAGGAAAACAAACAAAAAGTAGAAAAATGGAAGAAAATAGGTGAAAAGAGGAAAAACAAGAAGAAATACAAAGGTAGATAGGAAGAAGTATCATGTAGAAAAATGGGGTATCACACATATAACATAAACAATTTAAAATTTAGTTAAGTGCATGAAAAATTCAAGTGTGGGATAGGGACGGTTAAGGGAATTAAAGCACATAAACGACAGTTAAAACACCATAAATGATGAAACATATTGGAGATGTGTAGTCATAAATTGAAAGTGCCACCAAGGATCGAGACAGACTAGAAGATCGAAAGAAAAATCAAGAAGAGGATTTGGAATTAATTCCAAAGTAAGGAAAGTATTGATTGAAGATTATGATTGGATTCGACAATTTTGTTTGGCATGAAAGAAATTACACAACTATTGAAGTGTTATAAAAACATAGAAGATCCCAACAGGGAAGGTTATTTGCATTTGATAAGAGCTGTGAGCATACAAAGAGAACTAGATCTGAACCACAATTGAATGAGAACCAACACAGAACAATCACTTAACTTAGTCATAGAGAACAATGGAACCATTGAAAGTTGGGGCGCCAGTAGCTGCAACACACAAGCAAACAAAAAGACTGTCAATCGTACTAGTGTTTGTGGAAACACCTGAATCTTCGAATCCATAGAATATATTTCACAGGGACTATATACCACCAAGGTAAGACACTGCGACACAAGTGAGAGTACCCGTAGATGAAAAATACCCACTGGTTACATTGGAAATACCACCTGGTGTAATTTTCAAAGGGGGTATGCTAGTAAATATTACTTTCTTGAAATTTGTAGGCAATGACATAACGAACGAACATAAGTTTCCCAATATGGCACGAGACAAATATTTGTGTGCCAAAATTGTACCAAAGATAGGAACAATCCTTATTGAACCAAATACTTGGGCGACATGACTATAGAGATAAGGAATATTGAATCTGTTGGAGATCTTGCATTTTGGTCAAAGTCTCAAAATAAACATTTTTTTCAAAATGATACTAAGTTTCGTCCATGGAGGAATGTTGTGGCTATACCCACTAGCATCCATTGATGCAAAATTAATTGCCTAGATCATAGGCTTGCCGAAAGTAGGGAGGATCTGACAACATTGTTCATAAACAAGGCAGGGGAGAAAGAATTATTGGAATCAATCAAGGATAATTTTTACACCTTCGGAGGGAAGAGGGGATTGGAGGTTAGAAACATAAGAAATAATGTTGTGTGATTTGTGACATAGGTATTGGCCTAAAAACTATTGAGAAAATACTGCAAGGATGAAGTGTTGACCATAGAAATTGTAGTTGCAGAGGGGGTCCAAATGAATTGAAATCATTTTTTGATAGACTACATAGAATCCTAGGAGAAAGGCACAAAGTTCCATTATTCTTGGATTCTCATCCTGATTTCACTAGTTGGATGGAAGGAAACTAATGATTACCAATTTTTGACAAAAACCAACAGTGGTAATGTAGTTGAACATTATGAAAACTTATAGCATACGACAAATAAGAGGAGATAAATAGATAACCATTTTACATTTTATGTCTATTTGATACAATTAGGAACATAGTAACACATACACCCATGCATCACTGCCTAGACGATAAAGACTTACTAGGATATCATGTGATTTAAAGCATGGATGCACCATATGTACACCCAAGCCAAATGAGACATTGCGTGCCAATGACTTACAACAAACTACAAATTGACAATAGATGATGTATGCCTCATCGCCAATGACTGGGATGATGACTAGAAAGTTCCATGGGAGAAAATAGAACACCTCGATGAATAAGCAGGACAGGACAAGGATGAGGAAGAAATAGATGAAGGATAGGGAAATGGGAAACATTATGGAACATGGTATACTCCAGGACCATCAACAGGAGAAGTACAAAAAATTGTCCCCAGTGATTGGATCAAACAGAAAGACAAGAGGAAGGGTCCAGTAGTTTCTACATTAAAAAAGATGAAGGGCCACAAAGTACTGCCTATTTATAATTTGACAGAATATGACATGGATAGAATCGACTACCAAGTATGGGATGTTGCAGAGGAGGCCATGGAAGAATAAACATGAAATCAGGATGAACATAACACTAGAATGTGTAGGACCAGTTAATATCAATACAAGAATTATTTTAGATAGTCTAGATAAAACCAGATAAAGGATCGGGTGAAGCACCATCAATAAGCCTGATTGGGGAAGTAAGGACTCCCAATCCATTATTTTTAGAGTTAGTGTTTGGGCGCAGAGTATTAGAGATCGATTTAAATGAATTCAAGTTCCCAACATCGGAACTGTAAGAAAAAATGAAACACTAAGTCACCTGAATACTAGTGTCACAGATGCATATACAAGTACTACACAACCTACAAATAGGTATTATGTAGGAGATAAGGCTCCGTGTAGAGATAGCATGTAGGGAATTGATCAAGGTAACAGACGAGAAGAAAAAAACACAACAAAAGTATACAATTGTTCTCCAAGAGAAGAGAGAATTTGAAGAAAATTTTTATAGAGCGCTAAAGGAGAAGAATGAAATCAAGGAAAAGGAAGAGAAATAATTAAAGGAAAAGGATGAGGCCGTGAAAATGGCACAATGGATACAAATATTTGTGAAAAATTAGTATAAGGAGATCCCCAAAGTACCAATAGTAGTAGAGGAAACAATGGAATATTAGGTCTCAAGAATCGACGAATCCATTAAAGGCTTTCGCACAAGGATTGAAGACTTGCAATTGAACAATACACTGGGAATGCCACCAGAGGAAAGAGAAGGAAGAGAGAGAACCTTGATGACTGCGGTAGAAAATATCAAGACGTTAGATGAGAAATGTGAAAATCCTATGAGGAAAGTGTCCAAATATGGACAAACCTGATGGAGGATCTATAAATGAACACTATAGAAACTAGATTGTGGGATGTGCAGGAAAAGGTGCAAAAGGCTTCAGAGAGCATAATCACTCTATTGCATGTTGAACAAATGAAGAAAATTTTGGCACAAGGGAAGTCATATGATGAAATTGAAAATATACAAGACCAACAAGATATCCTCCAGTGGCGTTTAGGACCACTGCAAGATGAAGCATTAAGGGTGATAGGGGAATTAGCAACTACGCAGGGTAAAGTGAAGAAAGCAGTGCACATTATTGAGGAAAAACTTATGAACCTGACTATGTAGGGCATAGAGGATATTTTGGGAACAGAGGTAGAAGTGACAAAGGAAGTTGTGACAAAAAATGACACCTCCCAAAAGTTCATGGAGACATGGAGGAGCGCAAAATTATAGGCCTAAGTGGCTGGGATGAGCCATAGGTGAGTGTCAAGGGCCTATTGGATAGGGATTTTGGATACAATTTTGAGGAAAATACCAAGTATGGAGGAGGTGCACAGCAAAAAAGGAAAGAAGAGAAGGCATGAGAAGAGTGCATAGTAAATGTGTATTTAGGATTGAGGTGCGCAGTAAAAGTAGACTTACACGAGAATAAAGAGGGAGAATAAAACAGGAGAAGAAAACAAGAGAAGAAAGCGGGCAAAAAGGAAGGACAATAGCTTGACATGCAAAAGTAGAGAGATATGCAAAACCAAGAAGGCCATCAGTCAGGAAGGAAAAAGCATAATGCATGCACAAAAGCAAGAAAAAGCACAACCAAACAATGAGTCAATCTAAGTTGTAATGAGTCAAAATGAGTTGTAATTGGGTTTTGGGGTTAAGCAAGTAGGGTTTTGAGCCATAGGATCCATGCAATTATAGTGACCAACAAGAGGCAGGTGTTGCGTAGTTGGAAATCCTAAATGGAGAAGCCCTGGGAGGCATGGCGAATGGAAGCCAACTCAAACTCTATAGAGACGGTCAACTATTTTGGTCATAATATGCATTGTGCATGAACAAATGTATCATAGTAGTTGTACTATAGTAGGGAGGTAAAACACATAAAAAAAAACAGAAAGTAGAAAAAGGAGGAAAACAAACAAAAAGTAGAAAAATGGAAGAAAATAGGTAAAAAGAGGAAAGACAAGAAGAAGTACAAAGGTAGATAGGAAGAAGTATCATGTAGAAAAATGGGGTATCACACATATAACATAAACAATTTAAAATTTAGTTAAGTGCATGAAAAATTCAAGTGCGGGATAGGGATGGTTAAGGGAATTAAAGCACATAAACGACAGTTAAAACGCCATAAATGACGAAACATATTGGAGATGTGTAGTCATAAATTAAAGGTGCCACCAAGGATTGAGACAGACTAGAAGATCGAAGGAAAAATCAAGCAGAGGATTTGGAATTAATTCCAAAGTAAGGAAAGTATTGATTGAAGATTATGACTGGATTCGACAATTCTGTTTGGCGTGAAAGAAATTACACAACTATTGAAGTGTTATAAAAACATAGAAGATCTCGACAGGGAAGGTTATTTGCATTTGATAAGAGTTGTGAGCATACAAAGCGAACTAGAGCTGAACCACAATTTAACAAGAACCAACACAGAACAATCACTTAACTTAGTCATAGAGAACAATGGAACCACTAAAAGTTGGGGCACCAGTAGCTGCAACACACAAGCAAACAAAAAGACCGTCAATCGCACTAGTGTTTGAGGAAACACCCGGAGCTTCGACTCCATAGAATATATTTCACAGGGACTATATACCACCAAGGTAAGACACTGCGACACAAGTGAGAGTACCTATAGATGAAAAATACCCACTGGTTACATTGGAAATACCACCTGGTGTAATTTTCAAAGGGGATATGCTGGTAAATATTACTTTCTTGAAATTTGTAGACAATGACATAACGAATGAACATAAGTTTCCCAAGATGGCAGGAGACAAATATTTGTGTGCCAAAATTGTACCAAAGATGGGAACAATCCTTATTGAACCAAATACTTGGGCGACATGACTATAGAGATAAGGAATATTGAATCTGTTGGATATCTTGCATTTTGGTCGAAGTCTCAAAATAAACATTTTTTTCAAAATGATACTAAGTTTCGTCCATGGCGGAATGTTGTGGCTATACCCACTAGCATCCATTGATGCAAAATTAATTTCCTGGATCACAGGCTTGCTGAAAGTAGGGAGGATCTGACAACACTATTCATAAACAAGGCAGGGGAGAAAGAATTATTGGAATCAATCAAGGATAATTTTTACACCTTCAGAGGGAAGAGGGGATTGGATGTTAGAAACATAAGTGTTAATGTTGTGTGATTTGTGATGCAAATATTGGCCTAAAAAATATTGAGAAAATACTGCAAGGATGAAGTGTCGACCGTAGAAATTGTAGCTGCAGAGGGGGTCCAAATGAATTGGGCCACATTTTTGGTAAATCATTTTTTGATAGACTACATAGAATCCTAGGAGAAAGGCACGAAGTTCCATTATTCTTGGATTCTCATCCTGATTTCACTAGTTGGATGGAAGGAAACTAATGATTACCAATGTTTGAGAGAAACCAATAGTGGTAATGTAGCTGCACAATATGAAAACTTATAGCATACGACAAACAAGAGGAGATAAATAGATAACCATTTTACATTTTATGTCTATTTGATACAATTAGGAACATAGTAACACATACACCCATGCATCA
>CBVK0100120589.1:0-12259 GCA_900067695.1 Picea abies
CCACAAAGTACTGCCTATTTATAATTTGACAGAATATGACATGGATAGAATTGACTACCAAGTATGGGATGTTGTAGAGGAGGCCATGGAAGAAGAAACATGAAATCAGGATGAACATAACACTAGAAGGTGTAGGACCAGTTAATATCAATACAAGAATTATTTTAGATAGTCTGGATAAAACCAGATAAAGGATCGGGTGAAGGACCATCAACAAGCCTGATTGGGGAAGTAAGGACTCCCAATCCACTCTTTTTAGAGTTAGTGTTTGGGTGCGGAGTATTAGAGATCAATTTAAATGAATTCAAGTTCCCAACACCGAAACTGTAAGAAAAAATGAAAACACTAAGTCACCTGAATACTAGTGTCACAGATGCCTATACAAGTACTACACAACCTGAAAATAGGTAGTATGTAGGAGATAAGGCTCCGCACAGAGCTAGCATGTAGGGAATTGATCAAGGTAATAGACGAGAAGAAAAAAACACAACAAAAGTATACAACTGTTCTCCAAGAGAAGAGAGAATTTGAAGAAAAATTTGATAGAGCACTAAAGGAGAAGAATGAAATCAAGGAAAAGGTAGAGAAATAATTAAAGGAATAAGATGAGGCCGTGAAAATGGCACAATGGATACAAATATTCGTGAAACATTAGTATAAGGAGATCCCCAAAGTACCAATAGTAGTAGAAGAAACAATGGAAGATTAGGTCTCAAGAATCGATGAATCCATTAAAGGCTTTCGCGCAAGGATTGAAGACTTGCAATTGCACAATACACTGGGAATGCCACCAGAGGAAAGAGAAGGAAGAGAGAGAACCTGGATGACTGTGGTAGAAAATATCAAGGGGTTAGATGAGAAATGTGAAAATCCTATGAGGAAAGTGTCCAAATATGGAAAAACCTGATGGAGGATCCATAAATGAACGCTATAGAAACTAGATTGTGGGATGTGCAGGAAAAGGTGCAGAAGGCTTCAGAGAGCATAATCACTCTATTGCATGTTGAACAAATGAAGAAAATTTTGGCACAAAGGCAGTCATATGATGAAATTGAAAATATACAAGACCAACAAGATATCCTCCAGTGGCGTTTAGGACCACTGCAAAATGAAGCATTAAGGGTGACATGGGAATTAGAAACTACGCAGGGTAAATTGAAGAAAGCGGTGCACATTATTGAGGAAAAACTTATGAACCTGACTATGTAGGGAATAGAGGATATTTTGGGAACAGAGGTAGAAGTGACAAAGGAATTTGTGACAAAAAATGACACCTCCCAAAAGTTCATGGAGACATGGAGGAGCGCAAAGTAATAGGCCTGAGTGGCTCAGGATGAGCCATAGGTGAGTGTCAAGGGCCTGTTGGATAGGGATTTTGGATACAATTTTGACGAAAATACCAAGTATGGAGGAGGTGCATAGCAAAAAAAGAAAAAAGAGAAGGCATAAGCAGAGTGCATAGTAAATGTGTATTTAGGATTGAAGTGCGCAGTAAAAGTAGACTTACACAAGAATAAAGAGGGAGAAGAAAATAGGAGAAGAAAACAAGAGAAGAAAGCGGGAAAAAAGGAAGGACAATAGCTTGACATGCAAAAGTAGAGAGATACGCAAAACCAAGAAGACCATCAGTCGGGAAGGAAAAATCATAATGCATGCACAAAAGCAAGAAAAAACACAACCAAACAATGAGTCAATCTAAGTTGTAATGAGTCAAAATGAGTTGTAATTGGGTTTTGGGGTTAAGCAAGTAGGGTTTTGAGCCATAGGATCCATGTATAAATATGTAATGGGTCATGTAGAATAGGCTTTTGTCGTTGCTTCTAGTGGTTGACACTGAGCAATGAGAGTGAGAGAATATACTGAGAATGAAAGAGTTTATGCCTAATTGTTTAGGGAGAAGTTGCAGAGAGAGGCTTGCACTATAGAACAACTAGGCATCATGGAAAGAGATATAGCATGATATATCTATTGTAAGTGCAGTGTGCAAGAATGAGATGATTACATAAATAATAATAAAGAATCTAGTCATTGTGGACATAACCCAAAGTTGGGTGAACCACACTAATTATTGTGTCTTCTTTCATTTTTATGTGATTGATCATGAATGTTCTATTTATGCATGTTAGACTAGATCTGTTTATTATGTGACCACTACACAATAGTTATGAATGTTACATTAAAAGGTTTATGTTTCAATATACCATATGATGGTACTATATAAATGAATTCACTAAGTAACCAAGGAAGAACAAATACATGATAATGTGCACATAAAAAAAAAGTAAGAATGAATAATATGATCGCCTCCCATCCCCTCACTACTATAGAAACTTGGTTCCTGCAACTCCAATAGATGCCTTGGGTGAGACTTCACTTTCATTCAGGTGATGCCGAAAGGGATGGTATCTGAAGGGTTTTGTTGGTTAGATAACTTTAGCCTAGGGTCTTATAATTGCACGCCAACAAAAAATTAAAAATTGAATCATCATAGTATCACATATAAAAAAAGAAAACATATTTAAAGAACTCAGACTCCATTTTATTAAAATAATAAGGAATTATATACATTTATGCTTCCTTTTTCCATGGAAGGTGAATAGTTGGAACCTCTCTCAAATGACTCTACTAAAATAGATAAGCTAAAATAATTTCTAGTAAGAGACTGTATGTGGTCCCTTGTTAGATTAATCATTGAGATGATGGTTGGATGCATCTTACAAAGTATTTCCTATTAAAATCAATAGATAAAACAAAATATTCAACCTAAATATTATGAATTAGATCAAGCTAGGCCACTTGGGATGTATTGTGATTAGTGGATGAAGTTAAGACACCAATGATTTGGCTAAGTCCTTTTTGGAAGAAAGTGTAAATAACTCCAAGAGCCAAGGGGATGGCCTATACAATATTGCAAGAGTAATATTTGATATTAATAAGTCCCATTTTCTACTTGAATCCAATCTTGTACAAAATTTCCTCTAAAAAAGGTGCAAAACTAAACATACTCAAATCGAATCCAATCATTACTTACTACTTTTTAATGTAAGAGATCTCTATGTATTTGTGTTGGGATGTGTTTTTTCTTGTTTACATATTAGTGATATCATAGTGAAGTGTGAAAATTCACCAGTCTTCATAAAGGAAGAGCATAATGAAAATTGGATATC
Source organism: Picea abies (assembly GCA_900067695.1). Lineage (NCBI taxonomy): Eukaryota > Viridiplantae > Streptophyta > Pinopsida > Pinales > Pinaceae > Picea > Picea abies. The sequence goes on from CBVK0100120589.1 coordinate 3,168, forward strand.
ATTGGACTATGCATTGTCCATGGGGAATTTGAAGTTTTAAGATGGAAAATGAAATTAATTATCTAGATGCATGCTTGGCTTCATGGATACCTTGGCTTGATTCATTGGAAATATGTAGAAGTTTTGGTGGTTTCTGTTGGGGAAAGGGGTGGAACTTGTAACAAAACAGACAAACAATTTTGCAGATAATGAAAGAGGAATACAAATTTCGAAGACAAAAGGTGGTGTCTAAAGACACCGTTACAACACTTAAGAAAAGTACACTATGATTAGAACATCAAAATTCATATTGGATCTTAATATCTCAATTTGATATAAACTTAATCACTTGATGATAATGACCCAAGGGTTCTGTTATTTATAGTCTCAAGATCTAACCAAATTCCACATAATCGAGAAGTTCTTGTCCACATATAACAATCAGTTGTTAGAGTTGAATCTGTCATCTGCGTTGTCGAGTTGGCTTGACAAGGATGTTTGATCCTATCTCTTATGAATCCAACTCATAGTTGATCATTGGAATGGTCGATACACCACCTGACTATGTTAGACTACTGTTCAATTATCTGAATGATAAGAATGTTGACTACTCAACCAACTAATTTCAAGATTTGGTCGATTACCTGACCGACTGTATCTAGATGTAGATAAACCACCTGACCAACTGAATCTAGGAGATGTGTGATGAAACATTAATTCTTGATATTCCAACACCCCTCATTAGCACATGTCTCTGGAGATTCATGAGGTGAAATTACGTCATCATGACATCCCCCCATAATTGCAGCTTCTTGAATCCCAAGCATTGTATGGATATTGATAAATCTAGCTTAAGCTAAAGTTTTGGTGAAGATATCAACAAACTAATCTATTCTACAATAATCAAGAAAGACGACATTATCATGAACCAATTGTCTCAAATAGTGAGCATGGAGCTCAACATGCTTCATCTTACTATGGGAAACAAGATTTTTAGCAACATGTATGGAATTTTGATTATCATAGTAGAATGTAGTCAAGGTATAAACAAGAAGGCCAATTTCTCCCAAAATTTGGCAGATATAGACTGATTTAGTATTTGCTTGAACAACACCATGATATTGTTCTTTTGTAGTCAAAAGAGAGACTAACTTTTGTTTCTTACATGACCATATGAATGGCTCAATGCTAAAGAAAAAAAAATATCTAGAAGTGGAATTTTGATCATCATTATATCCAACCCAGTCGGAGTCAGTGAAGTCGACCAACAAATATAAATTTTGACAATACTTGATACAAAAATTAGTGATGCCATTGATATAGCAGACAATTCATTCGAATGATTTCTAGTGGATTTCTTTAGGGTCCTCCATAAATTTAGAAACTGCACTAACAACAAAGGAAATGTCAAGTTGATTATGAGTAAGATAAATAAGACAATTTGCCAATTGTCAATAGAGAGTAGCATCAACTACGGGTATTTGACAAGTTTTGGTGAGATTTACTCCATATTGAAAATGAGTAGCACAAGGATTACAATATAACATCTTAAAATGTGTCAAAATATCTATCACATATTTAGACTAAGAAATGAAAAATACATCAAAGAATGGTAATACTTGAAGACCCAAAACATAATACAAAGTACCAAGATATGTCATGTCAAAGGAGTTAGCAAGTTGTTTCTTCAATCTAAGGATGCGATCATGAATATTGGAAGTAATGAAGAGATCATCTACATATACAAAAATAATCAAAGTGTCTTCGTTAGTATGGAGTACATGCAATCTATGATCAAATTCACAATGTTTAAAACCAGGCTAAAGAAATAAACTGTCGATCTTAGCATACAAACCTTGGGGAGTCTATTTCAAGCCATAAATTGACTTCTTGATTTGACAAACTAAGTTAGAATCTATCACAAAAATAGGCGGTTGTTACGTGAAAATTTCTTCAGATTGGTCTCCATCAAGAAAGGCACTCTTCACATATATATGATGGATTTTCCATCCAAAAGGAGTAGAAAAAATTTCTTCAGATAGGTCTCCATGAAGAAAGACATTCTTCACATCCATATGATGGATTTTCCATCCATATGAGGCAAACATAGTTCATCTTTTCTACTGGGGAAAATGTTTCAGTGTATTCAATACTTTAGTTTTGAGAAAATCCCTTTGCAAATAGGCACGCTTTATGTCACTCAACAAAAACTTTAGAGGTAAATTTGGTCTTGTGAACCTACCGACACTTCACAATGTTCTTTCCTTATGGTCGAGGAACTAAGTCCCAAGTGTGATTCTTTGACAAAGAATCAATTTCTATTTGCATGACCCATTCCCATTTAGATCATCCTTCAACATATGAGTAGGCAACATGATCATAGGTTTAAAGTACATGAGTCATTAATGAAACGATGACATGCTTCTTTTGACTTCAAGTTTGTCATTCATAGGAGATATCACCTACATCAACTCCATCAAATTCAATTGTATTGGAAACCCATTTAGGTACACAATAAATAGGTGAAAAAGGGTTCACTATGGTAGGTTGATCAAAAGTCACAGAGTTTTGAGTCGACAGAAGTGGTGGACTAGTCGAAACAGAGATTGCCAGATTAGTCGATTTGGAGTTCGATGGTAGAGTCGAAACAAGAAAAAAGTTCGACTGTCCATTTGAATAAATGAAAATTGGAATAGGAGAGCCAATTTCACAGACAACATCAAAGGGATCACCTTGTAGTAATCTAGAGGAGGCATTCAACAACTTAATTCCATAAGACTTTTCATCAAACTATACATTTCATTTAATAATGGTTTTTTTTATAGGATCAAACAACCGATAAGATTTTTACTCTTTAGAGTGTCCCATTATGATGCAAAAATGACTCTTTACATCCAAATTCTTTCTACAATCATTGAAAATGTGAGCCCATGCAATGCATCCAAACACACAGAGGTGTCCGACTGAACGATTCTAATTTCCACACCATCGTTCAACTGGAGTCATGGAAGGAACAACTCGAGTTGAGATGTGATTGAGAAGATAGTTTTCACAATATGCCACTTCATCCCAGAATTCAGGAGATATATCTTTAGCCTGCAAAAGACATCTATCCATTTCAACAAAATTTTGATTCTTGTGTTCTTGAGGTGTATGAGGAACTGGTCGTTGACAATCAAAGCCAAACTGAACTAGGTATTCTTCAAAAGTTTTATTTTCATACTCACCACCATTTTCTGATCTTAGGAACTTGATTGGTCAGCCACATTTTTTTTCATCAAAGGCCCAAAACTCCTTGAAATTTAAAATACAAGGTTCTTATTCTTCAGAAAATAGACCCATGTGAAATGAGAGAAATCATCAATGAAAGTCAAAATATACCTTGCACCCATGTGAAATGAGAGAAATCATCAATGAAAGTCAAAATATACCTTGCACCTGCCAGTGGAGGTATATTGATGTAGTAGACATCACCATGAAACAACTCTAGTAGGTTTTGGATTTTCCATGCTTTACCAAAGTTGAAGGTGCTTGATGATTCTTGTGAAGCACACAACCTTTACAAACTCTTTTAGGGGGAAACACTTTAGGTAAACCAACAACCATGTTTTGAGTTGTTAGTGCCCGCATACTTCGGAAATTCAGGTGTCCGAGTCATTCATGCCAAATTTGACTTCATTCATCAGTGTGGGAAATAAGATCATTTGGTTCACTGCCATGTCGAGTTGTGTCACAAAATTTATGTAGAACTCTCCAACAACAATTGACTTTCCTTTCTTCAAATCACGAGCATAGAAATGATTGGCCAAAATTCTACAATATTTCTTGTTTGTGTTAACTGAGAAACACACCATAGATTGGAATTAAGGTTTGGAACATGATACACATCGAAAACTTTCACATGTTGACATGTATCATCACCCTCACCAATAACATCTAGAGAAAAACCATTAGAAACATATATTTTCCTCTCCTTATCTTCATCCAACCATGTGAACAAGGAGGCATCCTTAGCCATGTGATGAGTGCACCCAGAGTCGACTACCCATTCATTCTACATAGAATGAGATAGAAAGGCATGAAAATTTATGATTTGGAAGGTGAAATTATTTGTGGGTTGACATTCAATGGAAATGCTTCCTTCTAGGTGTTTAACATTCTCCTCTAAATAGTCTCTCTTCTTATATCAAACTTTCTCCACATGATGAGTATTTCCACTATACTGACATGTCTTCTTATTTCAATTTCACTGGGGAGCATCTGTTTGTCCCTTAGGTTTCTAGTCATGGTTTCCAAGTCTCTGTGTAGAGGTATCAAACCATACTCTATCTCTAGGATCTGACTTGCTCTTTCCCTTAAGCAAGTGGGCTTGATGTTTACCACCAAACTTGCATTCTCCAAGCAATTTTGTGTTGATCAGTAATTAAAAGGCCACATAAATATTCAAAGGTGTAATCATTACCATCTTCCTTGTGTGCTTTCCAGTTGGTGCAAAAAGTCGAGATGAACACCTTGAATGGTGTTCTCAAATTCATTAGGACTAGATCGATGAGTTTTCCATCCTTCTTCTGATATTTATTTCCACACTCACCCAATTTGAAATGGATTTATTTTACATGTGAAAAATAGTCCTCTATTATGTCAAAGGAATGAGGATCAATAGAGATCAACTCTTTCTCCAACTACATGATGTGGCTTCTGTTGACTCGATCGAAAAATAACTTCAACTTCTTCTAGACTTTATGATGGCAGTCGATTCCACTAAAGTGAAACCAAATATCTCACGAGATATAGGTCGTGATGACCCCCACAACCTGATCCTTTTTTCCATCAACAATAAAGTTTTCATAATCTTCTGGTGGATCTAGAATTGCAATCATTGTATAGTGTCACAATCCTTTTCTTTTTGGTAGGGTTTCTAGATCTAGTTCCCATACTTCATGATTTGATCCATTCATAACAACATGATCAATCTTCGAAGCCATCTTCGATGTCTAGATAGAAACATATGTTTCAAAGGTTCTAATCAACAAACCACTGGCCCATAGTCAATCACACAATAGATATGACTCAAAACGATTTGCAGATAGCAGGCGAGGTTTGAAACTGTCGGCTCTAACACCATGTTGGGGAAAGGGGTGGAACCTATAACAACACAAAAAAATGACTCTGTAGATAATCAAAGAGGGAATACAAATTTTGAAGACAAAAGGTGGTGTCTAAAGACATCATTACAACACTTAAGCAAAGCACACTATGATCATAACATCACATTGAATATTGGATCTTGATATCTCCATATAATATCAACTTGATCGCTTGATGATAATGACCCAAGGGGCCTCCTACTTATAGCCTCAAGATATAACCAAATTCCATAGAATCAGGAATATCTTGTCACATATAACCGTCGATTGTTATATTTGAAGTTTTCAAGTCGACTCAACAAGGATGTTCGACCCAACCACCTATGCGTCCAACTCGAAATCAATTGCTAGGATGATTGATCCATCACTCGACTATATTTGACTACTAATTGATTGTTCAACTGATAGGCATATCAACTACTCGACTGACTAATGTAGAGATGTGTGATGAACCATCAATACTTGATGTTCCAGTAATTTTCTTTGATGAAAAATACCCTCTCTTCACAAATGGATTAAATCCCTCTCAAACAATATCAATGTTACATCAACTACCCCATTGCCTCTCTAATGACGAAATATGAGAAAGGATGATTCCACCTTAACTAATTCCATGAGATAAATATTATATGTATATGTTACTAATCCAATATATTTTATCTCTAAAACCCATGAATGTTGAAAGCTCGTTCAAGTTGGTTTTCTAAGTCCAACATAATTCAATTCAATCTAGGCGATTTAAACTATCAAATTTGATCTTACATTATTTGACCATTTTCTAAAAAACAATTAAAAATTACACCCAATCATAAATTTTTTAAATTAATTCTTAATAACACTTATTATTTCCATTAGTTTTTTATACATTTCTTAAATATTACAATATAAAGATTGTTCCCCATGATGAAATATTTCATACTCTATGGGTAGGATAAATCCCCATATCACCGTATCTTGTGTGTAATAGATTTATGTTAAAAAATTATGAAAAAGGTGATCGATAATGAAAGATTTCATTCTCTATGGGTAGGATAAATCCCTATATCACCATATCTTGTGTGTAATAGATTTATGTTAAAAACATATAAAAAGGGTTCTCGATAATGAAAGATTTCATTCTCTATGGGTAGGATAAATCCCCATATCACCATATCTTGTGTGTAATAGATTTATGTTAAAAAATTATGAAAAAAGGTTCTGGATAATGAAAGATTTCATTCTCTCTGGTTAGGATAAATCTCCATATCACCATATCTTGTGTATGATAGATTTATGTATTTTATTGATAAAAAAATTAATGTATACATTATATTATCATATAATATCCAATAAACATTAAAATATATAAACAAGTAAAGGTTATTTGTTTATATTTAAAAATAGTTTTTTTAAAGTATAAAAGTAAATTAGACAATGGACACTAATGCATACAAAAGTTATGAAAACACCTCATGTCCATTTATGGGATATTCCCTTTTCCTTATACCTTCTTCCTACATTTGTATACACTTTAAAGGCCATATGTACATCTATGAGTGTACACTACATGCAAATTAATAACGCCGTCCTTATCTTATCTCCCCTCGAAACCAAGGAAATCTCAACTTTATTACTTAAAAGTAATATGAATTCATATATTTTCTTAGTATGCTTATTTTTTTATGTTATACTTTAAAAATTACTTCAATTGTCATGTCAAAATGGAGGTGATACGAAACATTATGAGGTGATATGAAACGTTATACAAATGATAACAAATTGATTATGGTTTAATTGGATTATGATTATGATTAGTCTCTATCGAAGGTCCAGAACTATAATAACTGTTTTTGAGTTGATTGTGTTTTTATTTTTTTGTGTTGATTAAAAATTTGGTGTTATTTTACAAAGTCAAACTTTGTTGGGAGTGATCTAATTTTTCTTCCCGTGTTTTAATTGGTCCTTCAAAACAATTATTTATTGTTGGGCCGACGATGGGAATTGAATAGGAAATTTAATTATGTAGGTTTAGTGAATGGTTGGAATGATTGCATGTACGAGTCTCAAAGTTTCGAGACCATCATGGTTTCCAAATCTTCCCAAAGTGTTAGTTGACAATTGGTGGCATTTAAAGTGGCAGCCTCGACAAGATGCATATATATTTACTATACCATATACAAAATTATTTTAATAAATATATATGAATTATTGTCTTTCGATTGTTCATTAAAATTAGTACGATTCATAAATTTTGAAGGGATTTATGTGTATTGTTTGACATGATTCTCTATGATGGCTTTCACATATTACAATGAGTTTTAATTGAATTCTTTTGTTTTAATTAATTGTTGAATTCTTTGGGTTTGATCATGATATATTGTGCTATAAGTCGGGAAGGGGAGGTTGTTCCCAAAGTTACAGGTGCTCCGATTGGCGACTTGGAAGATATCTGGGTTTTGGGCTTGTACAAATATATGAGAGTGAGTAAGAAGTCATGTGCATCTAATATCTTGCTTCTAACCAGTTGGTTGTCATATCAATATATGTATTTTAGACAAGTATAATTAGTTGTTGTGTTTGTTGTTTGATAGAGATTGTTTTGTGTATAGTGCAACTACTTTCGTTGTGTTGTTGGTTTTTGAAGAGGAAAGTCAGGTGGGTTGGGGGTTGTTACAGACACTATGTAGGCCAAAAACAATCAAAGGTGAACAAGGGGAGAAGGTGTTTTGTTTTGAGGTTGTATTTTTCACTTTGTTTTTTGGGTTTCTTAATGGGTTTATATGCATGTCATTTGTTATGGTTTATAAAGACAGAGTTGTTATGAATTTCCAAGTGTTGGGAGTGGCGAGTTGTAGGATTTCTAATTTTGAGGTTGTGGAAATGTACATCAGAGTGTAATAAATCATGTGCATTGTATGCTATATGCTAGGAAAGACTAGGTCCTGATTCTTATTTTTGCGTTTAATTGTTGTCATCTTGTATTTTTATTCTTGTTTTGCAGATGCTTCATGCTATCGAGATAGTGTGAGTATAAATTTAGGGAGTAGTTCATTATTTTGCATGTTCTATAGAGCAGTGTTGTTTTTAGGTTGGATACATTTTCATATGGTGTTGGGGATTGTTTGGTTCGTGCATTGGACTGTGTTCCATCTATTCCTTTTTTTTTGTGGGGGGGGATTGATTATAGTATAAGCATGTATAGTTCAGAAAGAAGAACATTTTTTTATTTTTTCTAGAGGCTTTTTCTATGAACATATGGCGACACTTGGTGCAACCATGTGTTGCACACCTCGACACTAGTAGAGGAATATGGCGGGCACAACTGGTGTTGTGTATTGTCAATGTTTGTGTAGAGAATTCATGTCAGTTATGGTGCAAATGAAAGTGATTTATAATTATTGTCAAGTTAATGTAGAAAGAGAGATTCTACGAATTCTCGTCACATGTATTGAAAAAATACCAATTTTATATTGTGAGGCATAATTGATCTAGATTATTTTCGGCACGAAATGTGAGAAGAGGTATAGTAAAGAAATGTATAGATATATATCAGATATCCAATAATATAATAGAGATATATCAAATATATAACCATAAACATAGAGATACAATAATACACAATTTCTATTAATGAGCGAANNNNAAAACACTTTTTACTTGAAAATTATCCAAAGAAAAATAGATCGCAGACCTATGATTTCCATCAGGCCAAGAGCACAATACTAATTATCTAACATTTCTTTTACACATATATCGACTACCTTTCAAATAACAATAGCTATAATAAAAAAACATAGAGCAGCGTACAAACAAGAAACCCATTTTCTTTGCAATGATTCTATATGCATGGCGTTTCCTCCTAAATTGGAGCAAACCAATTTACCATAAATCAATGATGTATATTGCACATTACGTGGCTTCTCACAATCAGTGATGCAAAACTATTGGAAATGTGGAGGTGCAGAGGTGTAGTAATGCGGGAGGATG
>CBVK0100120660.1:0-33656 GCA_900067695.1 Picea abies
TTATTTGAAGGACTGATAGATGCGGATGTTGTAGATAAATGGATGAATCTGATTGAAGGGTATTTTTCGGTCGACAATTTTTCCGACAGGGAAAATATTACTTTTTCACTCCTTAAGGTCGTCCCCCATGTTAAGGATTGGTTGGATACTTACTCTAAGTAGAGGGCCATAGAGGAATATGCAATATTTTCGGTCACCCCTACATGGGATTCCTTCAGGAATTCCATTAAAGAACAATACTGCCTTATTGGAAGCTACGAGGACCAATACACAAGATAGACCATGCTGTGTTAGGAAAGGGACCAAAAAGTACCAAATTTCATCAATATTTTCCATACCTTGCACACCAAATAGGGTATCAAAGACTCTGAATGACTTTTGGTGGTCAAATACCACGATTGTATGTGTATATACATTCAAACATAAATGGAGTTTCTGGACATCACATCATTAGGTTCGAATTATAGATACATTGTCAAGATTTAACAAAACTTTAAGTAGAAGAGGCGAGAGTTTGGATATTCAAACTCCTCACAGCAGAAACAGGGAAAAGGCAACCCCAATCCACAAAACAAGGGACATAGAAAAGATGGCCACTCTTAGGACAACCAATCCAAGCCACAACACAATAAGGGTAATGATAATTTGAAGAAGGACATGAGAAAGTGTTGTGAATACCATAAGATCCCTTGGTACAACACCAAAGAATGTCGCTCCAAGTAGTTAGTGGTGGTCGCGCTGAAAGATTTCGAGTCAGAGGCAGATTCTGTCTCTGAATCAAATCTAGAAGGAGGGAAGCAGATTATCGATGTCAAACCCAACACCACTGTCGCTACCACCAAATTCCAGCCAAGCGAACCAGAAGAACCAGAGGAAGGGTAATGCCTCTTTCATTCATAGATGTGGGTAAAGGGGGCTCCACTTCATTTCATTGTTGATAGTGGAATTCAAAAGAACATGATCTTAGTAGAGGTTTTCAAGCATCTAGACCTACCGATGGCATTGTACTCACTGACCTACACCATCATTTTGCTTCACCAAGGAAGACATCTCCGCATCAACCAATAGTGATGTCTTCCCTATGACATTAAGCCCTTCAAAGACAAGGTATTGTGTGATATTTCTCCCCTTGAAGTTTGTGATGTTATTTTAGGGCAACCATATTTGTGGAAGTGGCATGTTGTGTATGAGTCTAGAACCTGTAGTGTTATTATTACTTTGGGTAGAAAATTGTACAGGATACCAGAGGTAGCGTTGCCTACTGCTATTTCTTTAATATCTTCTAAGCAATGAAGTAAGGTCATTTCACAGACCGAGAAATTCATCTTCTTTGTGATCTGTGCTCAAAGTAAGTAGAAGGTCACTGCCACTTTCTTGGCCTCTACATAGAGCCTCTATTTGCAGCAGAAGCAAGTGGACGGGACCGTGGAAGAGTACATAAACATATTCTCCTCACCCATCAGGGTATTGATGCATTGCCAAGTCAATCATCCAATTGATCTAACCCCCGGTGCACCTTTTCCTAATGAACAAGTCTATTGTCGCTCGTTGATGGAAAATGATGAAATCAAGCATCATATCCAATATCTTCTTCAAAAGGGGCACATCAAACCCAACTCCTCCCCTTGCAGAAGCCCAATTGTACTGGTGCAGAAGAAAGACATGACATGGTGGCTCCACATTGATTATAGACCAATAAACAAAATCATAGTCAGGAATCAGTACCTAATTCCTCGAATTGATGAACTTCTTGACCAACTCAAGGGGGAAAAGTTCTTCAACAATATTTACCTAAAGTCTAGCTACCACCAAGTTCCCATCGAATCGACTGATGTATGGAAGACAACATTCAAATATAAAGAAGGTCTCTTTGAATGGTTGGTCATGCCCTCTGGATTAACAAATGAAATAACCACTTTCATGAGGTTGATGGATTATGTATTGATACCCTTCACCAAATATTTTGTGGTGGTATATCTAGATGACATCCTCATCTTTAGTAGAACTTGGGAGGATCACATGCAACATATTCAACAGGTTTTGAGAAATCTACGGCAACACAAGCTATATGCCAACTTGGAAAAATGATCCTTTGGCATGAACATGGTCAAATACTTGGGATACATTGTTGATGAGCATGGGGTACATGTGGATCCAACTAAGATCCATGTCATCCGTTATTGGCCAGCCTCGACCACACTAACTGAGCTTCGGAGCTTCTTGGGACTTACCAACTTCTACCGATGGTTTGTGTTGGGATTCTCCCATATTGCATGGGCCCTCAGCCAAGTGACCAAGGGTGGTGGAAGGGAAAATTTCACATGGAGGAAGGCACAACAACAAGCATTTGATGATCTGAAGCATCACTTGTGCTCAGCTTCAGTACTATCCTTACCCGATATACAACAACCATTCAAGATTGAGACTGATGCATCTGACTATGTTGTAGGCACAACAACCATTCAAGATTGAGACTGATGCATCTGACTATGTTGTAGGCACAATTCTCACTCAACACAATCATCCAATAGCATACCATAGTGACACACTCTTAGATACCATACAAAAATACCCCACCTGTGACAAGGAAATGTATTCCATTGTGCAAGCCTGTTTTCAATGGAAACTAATTATGGGAAAGGAGACAATCATCCACAATGATCACAAGCCTCTGCAGTTCATACAGACCCGAGAGAATTTACAAAATGACCACCATCAAAAGTAGTCCATGTACCTGCAACAATTCCATCTCAACATCAAGTATAAGACACAGAGAACAAATTGTGTCATTGACTACCTCAATCGACCTCCCATGGTTGCACTCACCATCATGCTCCATTCCTGTGGGCATGAGGCATCTGAGTGGCCCCAAATTTACCAGTGAGATCCTGACTTCGCCACCACCTATCATCTCTTGGGTACATGCATGAATGTCATCGATTTTTACATTCAGGATGGATTGTTATTCCATATGGGCCATTATTGTGCTCCTGCAAGCGAGCATGCAAATATGATTTGGGAGGCTCACTACAGTTGGATGGTAGGACATTTGGAGTGGAAAAAACTATGGTCGTTATACATAAACATTTTTGTTGGCCAAAACTTCGACAGGACGTCAGCAAGTATATCGGATCTTGCAATGTCTGTGCCATTACCAAGCCAACCATCAAGAAGCAAGGCTTATACACCCCTCTTCCTACACCCAAGAGGCCTTGGGAATCCATATCGATGGATTACATGTCTAGCTTTCTGTCCACCAAGAAAGGAAATGATTGTGTATTTGTGGTGGTTGATAGGTTTTCAAAGATGGTCATTCTCACAGCCTGCAAGAAGAGCATCACAACGAAAGACACTTCCAAGATCTTCTTCGAATGAGTGTGGGTCCATTTTGGGATACCACAGAACATCATCTTCGATCGAGACAACAGGTTCCTCATCGCATTTTGGTCGAGTCTCTAGTCATTGTTGGACACCAAGATCACTAAATCCATTTCCTTCCACCCTCAAATCAATGGCCAAATTGAGGTTCCCAATCGGATGATTGTGCACATAATACGCATGTATAACTCTAAGCATCCACATACATGGGATGATAGTCTTCCCTATCTTCAACAAAACTACAACATGGCTCTCCATACCTCCACTGGCCATATCCCCTTTCAAGTGGGGTTGGAATTCCAAACCTTGGGTCCCATTGATGTTGCACTACCTCTTGCAACCACACAAACAAAATATTCCCATGTTCATTTTGAGGCCGAAAAAGCCACCAAATTCATTGAGAGGATTCATCACATTCGCCAAAAGGTCCATGAGATTTTGTAGAAAGCCAATGCTAAGTATAAGAAACACCATGATCAACCCCAGATATCACACAATTTTTAGGTGGGAGACAAGGTTTGGTTACATTTGCAGAAAGAACACCTTATAGGGCCCCATCAGAAGCTCGATCCACTTCTCTATGGTCCTTACACTATCACCAAGGTTGTGGGTGACAATTCTTTTGAGCTCAACACTCCCTCCTTCCTTGGATTACATCAAGTGTTCAATGTGGACCTCCTCCGACCATATTTTCCACCATTACTGGACACCTCAAAGATCACAGAATAGTTGACACCAACAAAGCTCAACCCTGAATGCATGGAATAGGCATCCATTGATCATATAGTGGACACACAGGTCAAGGGCACTCGCCAATAGAGGATCCAACTTTATCAGGTTATCAAGGCAGGGAAACTCCTACACCAAGGAAAGTGGCTCACCCAGAGCCAAATTCAATAGAAATTTCCTCACTTGATGGGGGTACTCATGCAATGGAGACCATTGCTTCCTAAGGGGGGAGGATGGATTCAGGTGGATATTGGTGGCCACCCATCTATTCCAACTGGCTCCTCTTCACAATTTTTAGTTTAGAACATTCTTCTTTAATTCTTTGTAATTGTGGGTTCTACACTTCTGGGGTTGTCTTAATCCCTACACAGTGTCCAAGTGGAGACTGGTGGCTGCCCACCTAATCCAACTAGCTTATTTTGGAAGTTTTCATATCAGTGCATATTTTTGTACTTCCAGGGTCGTTTTGGGGCCCTAAACAATGTTTTTTTGGCTTGCCACAATCAAAATATAGATAAAGTTAGAGTTTGACGACATAATGTGTAGTTCTCGAAAAGACCTTTCCAACGGGATATCACGCGCTTAAAATCAAGGGCATATGCAAAATTTATGACCCGAGGAAGTTGAGGTACCAACTTACCCATCAGGGCCCACATAACTTTTGGTGTTTCATCTCCTATGGTTAGGTTTTTGGATGTCTAGGGTTTCAGAATTCATGATTAATGTTAAAAAGGTCTATGGAGCCTCATTGTAATCACTCTTCTCAAACAGATGCACGTAGTAGCCACATTTCTTCTGAGAGATAACTACCACCATTCGAGCAAGTTGTTTTCAATTTTGTAGTTTTACAGTTTCAACCTATTTTATTTATTCAACATAATTTATAGTTCACTGGATATCTATTGTTGTTCTCTGTATCTCTATGTTATTGTATCCAGTCTGTTATTCATTTTTTTCCACTCATAAATTTTAATGAGGCCATGCATAGAGGATAGTTGACATCATCTCTTTTTTCATCCCCTTACCATGTTTTATCTAAAACCAATACAAGAAATGATCCAGGTGGATATCGGTGTCCACCCACCTTTTCCGACTGGTTCAAAACAGTTTTCTGGCAATTTTGGCAATTTAGTATTGAGGCCCTTCACCAACTCTTTTGTGGTGGTATATCTGGATGACATTCTCATATTCAATAGAACTTGGGAGGAGCACATGCATCATATTCAACAGGTTTTGAGTACTCTGCGACAACACATGCTATATTCCAACCTGGAAAAATGTTCCTTTGGAATGAACAAGGTCCAACACTTGGGATACATTTTTGATGAGCATGCGGTACATGTGGATCCAACTAAGATCCAAGTCATCCGTGATTGTCCAGCCTCAACCACATTAACCGAGCTTCGGAGCTTCTTGGGACTTTCCAACTTCTACTGGCGGTTCGTGTTGGGATTCTCCCATATTACATGGGCCCTCTGCCAAGTGACCAAGGGAGGTGGAAGGGAAACGTTTGCATGGGGGAAGGAACAATAACTATCATTTGATGACCTAAAGCATCGCTTGTGCTCAGCTCCAGTACTCTCCTTACCCGATTTGCAACAACTGTTCGATATTGAGACTGACGCAAGAGACTATGTTGTAGTTGCAGTTCTCACTCATCACGGTCATCCAGTAGAATACCATAGTGAGACACTCTCAAATACTTTCTAGAATTACCCCTCCTATGACAAGGAAATGTATTCCATTGTGTAAGCTTGTCATCAATGGAATCATTACATTCTGGGAAAGGAGACAATCATACACATTGATCACAAGCCTATGCAGTTCACATAGACACAGTGGTCTAGAACGACCGCGATCAAAAGTGGTCCACATACCTACAACTGTTCCATCTCAACATCAAGTATAATACATGGAGCAAAAATCATGTTGTTGAATGCCTCAGTCGACCTCCCGTGGCCGCACTCACTACCATTCTCCAATCCCATGGGCATGAGGCATCAGAGTGGCCCTAACTTTATCAACGATATCCTGACTTCACCACCACCTATCAGCTCTTTCGTACATGTGCGAATGTCACCGATTTTCACATTTAGGATGGATTGTTATGCCATTCGGGCCATCTTTGTGTTCCTGCAAGTGAGTGTGAAAAGATGATTTGGGAGGCTCACTACTATCGGATAGTAGGACATTTTGGCATGGAGAAAACTGTGGTCATTCTACAGAAAAATTTTAACTGGCCAAAACTTCAATAGGACATCAAAAAGTATATCTGATATTGCACTACCTGTGCCATTTTCAAGCCATCCATCAAGAATAAAGGTTTATACACCCCTCTTCCTACTCTCGAGAGGCCTTTGGAATCCATCTTGATGGAATACATGTCTGGCCTTCCATCCATCAAGCAAGGCAATGATTGTGTATTTTTGGTGGTTGACTGATTTTCAAAGATGGCCATTCTCACAACCTACAAGAAGAGCATCACAGCGGAAGATACTGCCAAGCTCTTCTTCGAACGAGTGTGGGTCCATTTTGGGATACCACAGAACATCATCTCTGATTGAGACAACAAGTTCCTCATCACATTTTGGTCGAGTCTCTGGTCATTGTTGGACACCAAGCTCACTAAATTCACCTCCTTCCACCCTCAAATCAATGGCCAAATAGAGGTTGTCAATCAGATGATTGTGCACATCCTATGCATGTATAACTCTAAGAATCCACGTACATGGGAGGATGAGAGTCTTCCCTATGTTCAACATAAATACAAATGGGTTGTCCATAGCTCCACCAGTCATATCCCCTTTGAGGTGGGGCTGAGATTCCAACCCTTGGGTCCTAATGATGTTGCACTACCTCCTGCAACCACACAGACAAATTCTTCCCATGTGCAGTCTAAGGCCAAAAAATCCACCATATTCATTGAGTGGATTCAACACATCTGCCAACAGGTCCAGATTCATTGAGTGGATTCAACACATCTGCCAACAGGTCCATGATATTTTGTAGAAATCCAATGCTAAGTACAAGCAGTGCCACAATCAACATTGGGTACCACACACATTTCAGGTGGGAGACAAGGTCTGGTTACATTTGCAGAAAGAATGCCTTACAGGGCCCCATTGGAAGAATGACTTACATAGGTACAAAGTTTTTTATTAAATTTTGGTTATGTCAAGTTGAATATGCTCCTTATCAATTAGATTGTTTCTTAGATTCTGGTTGTCAATTGAATCTATTACCAAGAAATGATATCCCTGAATATTAATGAAAGCGAATTACACAAGTAGGATTATCCATAAACGGTTCAACTATAGAAATATTTGGAGAAACTAAGGATATTCCCCTCCAAATAAATAATCATCCATTTAAATAGTCATTCCATGGTTTGGATAGTATCATGTATGAATGTATTCTAGGATCTAGTTTCATGCAAATAGTGTCCCCTGTAATTGTAGATCCCAAAGAAAAAAACAAAAGATTGTATACAAATGGCCATGTTGTAAAAACTTCTTTCTTTACAGATGGTGTATGTAAAACTAAATATGTAGTTTTTATAAATCTTATACAGTCATCCATGCCTACATATAAGTTGAATAATCTAGAAAGAGTTTCATTCTATGCTATACCCACAAAGAGGTCTTGAATCCCATAAAAAATAGACTTCTGAAGGATTGTACATTTGATTCTCCCAATGCATTCTAGCATAGAGAGAAATACTATGTGTCCCTACCATTTGATACTTTATCCAAAGTCTCTCCTCATAAATCCTTTTCTTCTCTCATGAGCCCTTCAGAAATAAAGACATACCAAGAATAAATCCAAGACCTACTAAAGAGAGGCTTGATGACATCCTCCAAGAGTGCATGAGCATGTAGAGAATTTTATGTCAATAACCACTCTAATTTTTTTTTAGGAAAGATGAGACTCCTTGTAGATTATAATCCTATTAATAAATCATTTAAGCCTATCATGTATCCTTTTCCAAACAAAGAACCTATGTTACAAAGGATAAAAGGAAATATCACGCTAGGCATTGGCAGAAAATATAACTCCACATATGTGATTTTCATTAAGATGATAGGTGCATACATACAAAGAAAATGATTGTTTGTATTCCATAACTGATGATGCTTTCTATCACCCATGAATCTTCATATTTACACTAATTTTACAATAACACAATCCCAAGGATCACGTGTCCAACATTCCCCCCCTTAATCCAAAGGGGTCTGTGTGAGTCCAAGCATCATTATGACCAAGTGCTTTGGTGAAGATGTCCACAATTTGATCATTTTTTGAAAAATGTATCAAGTGAATAGTCTTGGCCTCTACATGATATTGAATCAGGTGATACTTTGTGTTGATGTGCTTAGTTCAATCATGGAATCTGGGATTCTTGGACAAATTAATTACAAAATTATTGTCAACTAGAAAATGAGTAGAGTTCACTTTTTTCCTGCAAATATTCAAGTATTTTCCCGATCCACACAATATCCTACATTGCTTATGCAACTACCACATATTTTTCCCCCAAATATTCAAGTATTTTCCCGAGCCACACAATCTCCTTCATTGCTTTTGCAACTACCACATATTTTCCTCTGTTGTGGAATCTATTGGAACTAGTTGTTTGTGTGATCTCTAGGAGACAATTGGTGATAAAAGACTCATGAGATAGCCTAAATTCGATTTCCATTTTTCTTATCCCCGATAAAGTTTGAATCAGAATATCTGATCAAGTTGAATTCATCTACCATAGAGTACCTGAGTCCAAAATCGTGAGTTCCTTTCAAGTATTTTAGAACTCTTTTTGTAGCAGACCAATGTCCTTCATAAGGATTTTGCATGAACCTGGAAATAATCCCAACAACCAATTAACTGTTTGTTCTGGTGGTAGTAAGATAGATAATACTTCCCACAAGTTGTCTATACTTGGTTTCATCATCAAATTCATTGCCTTCTTTTGTTGTGAGTTTCAAATTCTGTTCCATTGGAGTAGAAACAGGATTGCACTCAACCATGCCAATTTTTTTCAATATTTCTCCAATGTACTTCTGGGAGATGAATATGAACCTTGGATTTTGAATCACCTCAATGCCCAAATAATAGTGAAGATGTCCTAAATATTTCATCTCGAAGCCTTTCTTCAACTCTTTTTTTATGGATGCAATGTAACTCTCGTTGTTTCCAGGTATCAACAGATCATCTACAGTTATCAACAGATCATCTACATATACTACAAGATATACAATAGTTTTTCCAACTTTCTTGACAAACATAGTTGCATCTACAATATTGAAATGATTGAAATTCAATTTCAGAAGATGCTTAGTTAACTTTTCATTCTATGCTTATGGTTCTTGTTTCAAGCAATATCATGATTTGATGAGATTACATACCTTATGGTCTTGTCCCTTCACAATAAATCATTATGGTTGATACATGAAAACATTTTGTTTCAAGTCTCCATTAAATAAATTAGTCTTCACATCCATTTGATGAATTTTCCATGCATTATGTGCTACCATGGAAAATAGAGTACATATGGTAGCCCATTTTGTTGTGGGGGTAAACGTATCCTCATAATAAACACCGTATTTATGTGAAAATCCTTTTTCCACGATCCTTGCTTTGTGATTTTCAAGTGATCCATATGATCTGTAATTTTTCTTGAATACCCACTTGCAGCTGATTGGTTTGGCTCCAAATGAAGGATCCACCAACTTCCATGTCCCATTCTTGATGAGAGCATCATATTCCTTTTACGTGACTTCTTTCCATTCATCACAAGAAGTGACTTATTTAAAGGAATTCAGTTCAAGGTTAATAGATAAAATCAACTCACAATCATATGAAGAATCCATGTCATCTACATCACTTGAGACTGGATTATCTACATTACCTCCATCTTGTCTTGAGGACATTTTGGTTCCTATCTTTCCAACCTCATCAATATGAACACTCACAAGTGTTTTTGTAATCCATTTTGGTGGACCTTACTGAGATGGTCCAAGGTGATCAACTGATTGAGATGGTGTTGAGTTCTCATTAGGTATGAGCTTTTCAATCCTCTCGATCACATCATCCAAATGAACTTCAGTTTCTAATGAAGTGGAATGCAATTATTCATATGGGAAAGGTGGTTCTTGAAAAGGAGATTCTAGAGATTGACCCAAGATAGGGATCCCCCTTCAATATGTGTTATATCATCATCAAATTCATGATATGTCTTTACATGAGTGAATATTTCCAGATGATTAAGTTGCCTCTCAAAAATTTCTTCTTTTTGGAGGATTCAAGAAATATTATATCTCTGGAAAGGATGAATTTATTTATTTTCTCATCGTAAAGGCGACATCCCTTGTTGGTATTTGAGTACCCCAAGAAGATGCACTTTCAACTCCTTACATCAAGATTTTTTGTTTGCTCCTTGGGAATCAAGGAATAACAAATGGAACCAAAGACCCTGATATGCATCACTGAAGGAATGTGGCCATACCACATTTCACATGGAGTCTTCTTTTTAAGAGCATGAGATGGACACTTTTTTTTTATATAAACTGCACATAGAATTGCATCAACCCAAAAAATCAATTTTATATTCTTGAAAAACATCATGGAATGAACCATATTTACAAGTGTCCTATTCATTCTTTTAGCTACACTGTTTTGTTGAGGATTGTATGGAATTTCGGTTTGATGCTTGATCCCATGTTGGCGAAGATAGCTTTAAAATTCATTAGATATATATTATTTTCCATTATTAGTGCGAAGACAACCAATATGAGATTGAGTTTCATTTTGAATCCATACATGAAAATTTTTAAATGTTTTAAAAGCTTGTGATTTATCTTTCAACTAGTATACCCAACACATCCAGGTTTAATCGTCAATAAAATACATGACATATTTATTTCCATATGCATAAGGAAAAATCATAGGGCCACACAAATAAAAATGAATCAATTCAATTTTTCTACTTGACTTGGAAATAGAATCATGGAATGTTTGTTTGTTATGCTTTCCAATGATGAAAGCATCACATTGTTTCAATTTCCTAGGAATAGTAGGAAAGCTAGAAACACTATTTTTTATCAAGAAATAGAGATTGTCATAATTGATATTGCCAAATCTAGCATGCCACAAAAGACTAGATGACATTATACCTTTATTTATGAGAGAGGTATCCAACATTTTGTGTATGGAAAGATGTACCATTCAGCTTCAATAGTCTTACATCTTCCATTCCAGTCATAACAAGCATGTTATTAGAATCCTTTCAAGTTTCAAATTTGACACCGATCATATAAATAGAGTGGCCTTGCTTTCTGATGTCCATAAGGGACAACAAGCTCCTTTACAACTTGGGAAGAAAGAGCACATCATGCATAAGAAAATCCAGGAATCTAGGAAGCTTAAGTTTGATGGTGCCCATTCTCTAGGGTTTGAGATTCGACTTATTTGAAAAACACACAATGCCATCTACATTATAATTGAAGTCTTCGAGGAAGTCTCTTTAGAATGTGATATGAGAGGTTGCACCTATGTCAATAAGCCATGAATATTTCCAAGGGGTATATGAAGTGTTAAATAAATCTTCTAATACTCCTATATTGCAATGGGAAACAATATAATGTGTATATTCAAGTGGATTTCCTTTTGCTAGTTTTGAAGTTTTACCTTTTCCTATTTCTTATTTTTTCTGTATTCTTTGATATTATCCCATGGATCTCTGTAGTCATCTACTTCATGTGACCCATTCTTTTTGCAACATGTAGAATGAAGATCATATCTATCACCTTGGTTGTGTCTACCCCCCCCGCCTATGAAAGTATTTCTTCCACGTCCATGTCCTCTTCTACTGCTTTCTTCTCTAGAAGAATCATGTGGTTTACTCTTATGTTTCCAATTGAGGTACAAATTCTCACCAGTTGAAGGAGATGAATTCTTTCCAAAGGACTTCTCATGTTTTGCAACTTTCTCCACCAACATGTCAAATTTGATGGATTTCATTTGACCACTTTCTTGCAATGATTCAAGGTAGTGAGGATATGTAGGTATTGGGATTTAATGAATTTTGTGAGAGGGATATATATCTTCACTCTAGTGGCCTTAATGTCATGCATTATGACTTTGATTTTTTAAGCTAAATCCATAGGGACATCATTCTTCAACTCTAGGTTGAAGAGCTTCACCATTAGTTGTATGAGTTCCAATTCAAAGCGAGTGTCATACAAGTCATTCAATATATTCAAGGCTCTATATGCATTGTTGATAGAAGCAATATAATGAATCACCTCCTCACTTATTGTCACAGAGATCACAACATATGCCTTCTAGTCTTTATCCTCGCAGCTAGCGCGTTCTTTGTTTGATGTTGGAATGGATAGTATGGTACCTAGTCTGCTACTCTTCGACTTTGATTATTAGGTAACGGATTCAAAGTATGATTCTTGTTCTTCTTCAGTGATTCTACTACAAATGTCAGGGACTGTTGTTGCTTCACAAATTCCTTTCCAGATTTCGTTGAAGATCAATGTGATTTTGATATTCCTGTACTATTCTCTATAGTTTTCTTTGCCAATCAACACCACATCGACAATGGATATGAGAGAATTAATTTTCTTCTTCCTTCACACACACCAAAATCAATAAAGAAGTTGCAAAGAATGATAATCATTCGGTCTTTATACATGTGGAACAAGCCGATAACCTTAATTACAAGCAAGGTGGGTAGAGGTTGGCCAGAGGGGAAACTAATGGTTTGATGGAATATGTTATGGGTTGCATTGCAGAAACACCTCTAATGGACTACGTGAGTTCCACTTATAGGATTGGTTGAGACAACAAGTTAAGGGTTTAATTACTGCTTAGCCATGCATTCAATGTGGATTTGTGATCGACCCTACAAAAAATTAGAACCACAAATTCTGACAAATGGAATCATGTGTGGGTAAAATGGGACCTTCTCTCCATCCATACAATTATAAAATGTAGCGATCATAAAAAGAATTAAGAAAATGTTGTTGGTATCCCCCTTTAAATGGTATGACCAACACCAAGGACTGGCCCTGATACTCTTTATTGGTTCCTCCTAGCCACAACGAGGGTGTTTCCATCTTTGGTAGAGAGCTTTTTTTTTAAATGGTTTTATTCTCCATACCAATAATGAAGGCCAAGTGGTCGGGAGTTAAGGATTGATACCAGATTCCTATAGGAATATGAGACAAAATCGATATGTAGGAGAGAACTAATGAAAATATTGCAGAGAGCAAGAGCCACTATCAGAACACGTGAAAATTAGGGTTTAGTTGCAACATAAATTAGGTTTTTCATTGAGGAAGTGAGACTAATGTTGTGCGAGAATAGGGTTCACATCGAGTTCACCATTTCTGCATTGAGCGATGAGGAATGAGGAATACTACGCTCATAGATTGTGCAAAAATTTCACTAGGAGGTTGATGGGGGTGTGTGGGTAGTCAAATGGTGGAAGAGAGGTGAAATCACATGGGAGTTTTTGGTCGGCTCAGTTACCAAAACATATTCAAAATTTATAACTTAGGGAAGAGAGTAGAGAACAAACCAGAGAGCCAGATGGTAGAAAACACCAAGGAATATAATCATGGAATTATCCCTGCTATGATACCACTGTGAGGTCAAGCATTAGAAGAAAACATAACGACATGTATGTGATTTGGATTAATATGATAGGTGCATAAATACAAAGAAAATGATTGTTGGTCTTCCATGGCTGATGATGCTTCCTATCACCAATGAGTCTTCATATTTACACTAATGTTACAATAATGCAATCTTAAGGATTACATGTCCAATAGGAGAAATGATCTTTAACAAGTTTGATCTCAAGTCAGGATTTTATTAGATAGGGATCATGCCAGAAAACCACCACAAAAATGTATTTGTGGTTCTACATGGATGCTACCAATGGAAAGTGATGTCATTTAGATTAAACAATGTCCTTAGAGAATTACAAAGAACAATGAAAGACATATTCAAAGAATATTCACGGTTGATCATCTACATAGATTATATACTGGTTTGTTTTAAAAAAATCCAAGCACACTTAAAACATCTTTAGAAATTCTATGAAATTGTTTTCTAGCATGGTTTGTTTTTATTTGCTTCAAGGATGGAAATAAGAGAGACAAAAATATAATTTCTTGGTTTTAATTTCAAACAAGGTTAGATAATATTGCAAGATCATATTCTTAAAAGTTTTGATTAGTTCCCAAATGTGATTACAGACAAAAACCAGTTGCATAGATTCTTGGGTAGTCTGAATTATGTTAGAGCATTCTACAAAGGGAAAGCCAAAGACATTTTTGTCTTGCATCATAGATTAAATAGGTCACCACCTCCATAGTTTGTTATTATGATTGAAGTAGTCAAAAGAATCTAGGTAAAGGTGAAGACTATTTATGCTTTGACACTCCCTATAGAACACGACCAATATATCATTGAAATAGATGTCTCTAATAAATCATGGGGAGGAGTGCTTATTAAGAAAATTGAACAAAAGGAATAAATTTGTGGGTATGCCTCTCGATATTTCAAAGGAGATGAACTCAACTACCTCTCCATTCATAAAGAATTACTTGTTGTGAAAAAAGTAATTCAACACTTCAGGTTGTATTTTAAGCATGTTATATCTTTAATTAGGATAGATATAAAAGTCCTACTAGGTATGCTTAAATATGAGAATGTATTAATTGATAGCCATACTAGAATTCAAAAGTGGGAAGTTTGGTTAGAAAACTTTGATTTTGATATTAAATTTAAGCTTGATATTTGAACTGTATCATTGATATGCTAATGAGGGAAGAAGATCAACCAGTTTTAGAAATGATGCATATAGGAAGTTCTGGTAAAGGAAAATTTCCAATGACACCCAAAGAACTAGCCAAATAAGACAAAGAAGAAGCATTGAGGAAGATTGAAGAAAAAAACCAGAGAGGGATCAAGATTCTCTCAACAATAGGTACTGAAGAAAGACTACGATTATGCAAGCTATTGAAAAGAGAAGTGGTGGACATGCATATGGATGAGTGTTCTTATTGAAGAAATCAAGCAATTTCCATTAAAAATTATGATCTTGGAAAAATGGGCTAGAATTGCTTTTTTTGGTTTTACCTAAGCTGAAGAAATATTGGGTAGAGGAAGAAATGGTACCTAGATCGAATATGATACATAAGGATTAGGCTATTGTGAAATAAGAACATGAATCTTAACGAGGGATTCTTATGTCGTCATCCAACAATTAACAAAAGAAAAAGATAAAATTATAATATGCGCAGATGTTGGAAATCTGACTCATCATGCATGGATAGTGTGGACACAAATATTGTTAGACAATTTTTGTCCATGAAATGACTGGACTCAAAGGAAGTTAGATTTAATTATACATCTTTAGTCTGACATAGCAATAGTTGCTAAAAAAATATCTTTTGTTTAAATTTATCCCGAAAGCCACATGCACATAACTAAAAGAGCTTAAAGCATGATAGTTTGACATTGTTGTCAAATTAGTTAAAAAAAGATGGTAAAGTTTTGGGTGTTATCCATCAAGAAGTTGAGTATAATTTG
This sequence comes from Picea abies, assembly GCA_900067695.1. Lineage (NCBI taxonomy): Eukaryota > Viridiplantae > Streptophyta > Pinopsida > Pinales > Pinaceae > Picea > Picea abies. The sequence goes on from CBVK0100120660.1 coordinate 15,715, forward strand.
AATATTAGATCCATGTTTGAAAGCGACTTTTGCAACAAAGGAGGGCATCGATATATGAAAGGAACTGATGTTGATAGGTGCTTTGACACCTACCTATTCCCATTACCAGATTTTATTGAAGACTTTGAGGATCCATATGATAGCGATGTTTCTTGGACCAAGGAAGAACTCCACAATTTGGAAAACCACATGGAAGGGTAATACCTACTACGGAAGCATCAAGGGCCTATTTTCTTACCTGTCTTTCAATACCAATACCATTATATATAAATATTACTCTATAATTTTGGCTAGTTATGTCGACCATTTATTTGCGCATTACTCTAAATATTACTCTAAATAAGGAGCATTTGTCAAAGTAATTGAAGATCTTGTAAATGGATGTAGCGTTTAATTAAGCCAATGATTACGATTCAAAGAAAACAATGACAAATATTCCACGCATGTATTATCACGTGATACGAATCAAGATATAATAGAATTCAATCACCGAACGCATCTTCAAGGTCGCGCATAAAAGTCGAGTATGTACTGCACAACATGATATTCTCGTCTGTTAAAGTCAAGGAAAAGCAAGTATTCTAAATTCAATAAACTTTATGGTACCTGGCCATGGGATAACTCTGATCAAATAAGAAAACGGGGAAATGGACCAGAACATTCTTCCAGAGTGTGACTGATTTGACCTTCCCAATCTGGAAAACTCCATACCGACAATGGAGCGGGGTTGGTGAATGTAGAGATTATCAATAGGAATAATACACGTTTGAAACGTGGAGGGTTCTTTTTCACAGACGTTGTATATGGAACATTTAAATATATATGCTTTTTAAATTTGTCTGGTTTCAATCATGATTTTAACCATCTGGTTTGGTTTATCAAGAGATGTTATATTGTTTTAGGAAAATTGTAAAATCTGTTGTAATATCCTTTAACATTGTTATTTAAAGAAAATCACTTCTCTGAAATGACTTAATAATAATTTATAAAAAGACAGACTTCAGTTTTTAAAATTTTTTGAATCAATCTAAAACAGTTTTAAATCTTACCCACTTTTACGATTACATTTATATTTAATTTTTATAAAAGCAACACTGATCAAATTCATATTTAATTCTTATAAAAATAATGTTCAGTGTTAATTTTTTATAAAAGCAACACTCATCAAATTCATATTTAATTCTTATAAAAATAATGTTCACTGGACTAGTGTAAACCTTTCAAGTTTTATGTTTTTTAATGTAATAATTACAGAATCTTATAATATAATTGTTAGTGAAATCATAACTTTATATAATTTAAATCTAGTTTATGAATGTAAAAGTCTATTAAATATCTTCAAAATTTTTCATATACTTGAAGTATATATCTTTATACACATGAGTGGGTCTAATGGTTAAGAACATGTGTTTCTTCTTAAGAGGTCACAAGTTAAAATCCAGAAGGGATAGGGTATGTATACATCCGTAGACTTTACTCAGGGCATCTGAATGGGCCACTTAGAGAATTTAATGTAAGCTCTGGAATCTCTCCTGTTGAACTTAGACTGGGGACGAACAATAACCAGTCTGCTGAGCGGCATTTAATGCTGTTGCAGATGGTATATACACAGTCAGATATATCTCCAGAAATATACTATAAGATAATTCAACCCTAGATGTATACTAAAATAATTCAATACTATATATAGCATTGAATGTTGCAGTTGTTGTTTACCCAAACTAAATACCGACATCTTTAATGTGGTGTACTCTATTGCTAGAATGTTTGGACTATAACCGCAGGCCTTTCTGTATTTTAGACTTTCAGAGAGCAAACGCATCATCCCTTCTCATACACTTGACAGACAGTGAGACTTGGATGTCTCACTGTAGCCAACAAAAATGCATTTCTCACTTCGATAATCAAGTCTCCTCCTCAATTCAGAAGGTATGCGAGCGAAGGCAATGCATCCAAAAGTCCTAAGATGAGCAATATTTAGTTTTGTACCACTCCATGTTTCTTGAGGGACCTTCATCTTGACACTAGTGGTTGGGGATCTATTCAGGAGATAGATTGAGCATGCTACAAATTCAGCCCAAAATAATTTTGACATACATTTCTCTTTGAGAAGGCTCCTTGCAATGTTCATTATAGTCTGGTTTTTCCTTTGAGCCACTCGATTTCGCTGTGGATTATACCCGGTTGTACTTTGCATGATTATGCCTTGTGATTTGCAAAAATTTGCAAATTCTTTGAATAGTATTCTCCTCCTCCATTTGACCCAAGAATCTTCACATATTTCCCACTTTGTTTTTCAGCTTCAACCTTGAACTCCTTAAACTTTGCAAAGGTTTCAAACTTGTGTCCGATGAAATAGATCTATATTTTCCTACTGAAATCATGAATAAATGTTAGAAAATAAACAATGCCACCTATTGAATTTTTTTGCATTGGTCCACATAGGTCAGTGTGAACCAACTCTAAGTGTCGTTTGGATTGATTGGAGGATTGTGGAAAAGTAGTTCTCTTATGTTTTCCAAGAATGCAAGACTCACATGGGGGATTTTGTTCTTTGAAGATAGGTAGACCTTTGATCATGGAGTGCTTATGCATAATGCTTAGACTCTGAAAGGGTAGATATCCAAATATTGCATGCCAGATCAAGGTTTCATTGGGGGTGGATGCACTTTGTGCATAAGATTGAGTCAGATTTTCATTCTTAAGGGTCAAGGGAAACATTCTATTCCTAGTCATGTGGATTTTAGAAATCAATTTTCTACTGGGAGGTTTGTCATATATCGTACAATGTGATGCTCCTTCAAAAAGTACCTTATAGATTTTTTCAAGTAGTTTTCCTACACTTAATAGATTATGTTTCAGATCTAGATTGTGATAGACATTGTTTATGTCTTTCTTTACATCTTGTTTAGTGAGAATAGGTACAATTCCTTTTCCTTGAATTTTGACTGAAGAGTCATCTCCAAGTGTAATATGAGATGATATAGAAGAATCAATGAAAGAAAGTAAAACTTTGTTACCTGTCATGTGATTGCTACATCCACTGTCCAACAACCAGAGTTCCTTGTGTTGTTCTTCAGTTTTGTGACATGAGAGAAACATCCCATCAGAGGTGTCTCCTTCATGATTTGAGACATGCTCTCTTCCTGAGTGTTGATATGCTTGCTTCTTCCTGCATTTAGATTCATAGTGTCCATAATTTTTGTAGTAGTAGCTTTATATGGTTGCTTTGTCATTTAATATCCTTCCTTTGCCTCTTTGAGGTTGAAAATTCTGATGTTGATTTTGATGTGTGTGACCTTCACTTGAGTGATGGGTTCTTGGACTTCTCCCTCTTCCTCTATGACCTCTACCTCTGCCTCTTCCTCTACCTCTCCCTCTGCTAGAAGAGAATTGAGTCTTGAAGGCATTGGCTATTGACTCATCTTCTAGATGTAGTCGGGTCTCATGTGTCAACAGAGAACCCATTAGTTCATATGTTGAAATTTTTTCCAGGATTCAAGGATGGCTATAACAACCATCTTGAATTTATTTCTCAACGATCCTTTGATCTAGGATGTCTTTAACAGTCAACTTGATCTGATTTACAATTCTCATGAATCTAGTCATAAATTGATCAACGTTTTCAGACTCTGTCATTTTCAAAGTCTCAAAATGTGTCCTCAAGGTCTGCAACTTGACTATTTTGACCCTATCATTTCCTTGGTAACTTGTTTGTGGGATATACCAGGCCTGTTTTGAGGTAACAACACCTGTTATTTTTGAGTAAATTGAGTCATCCACTAAGTTCTGAATTTAAAAACTTGGTCTTATTCTCTATTTTACTCTATTCTTCCTGAGCAACTCTCTCTTGATTGTTCATGGAAGCTAGATCTACTGTATCTGGTTCCACATAGCCATGATCCAATGGATCCCAACAATCATGTTCTTGTAAGAAAGATCTCATTCTTAGAGACCAAAATTCATATTTCTTCTCAAGAAGAATTGACCCTTGTGTTGGCCCTAAATTGTTAGAGGTTGCCATTTTTGAAAAAATAAATTAGAACAGAAAATAGGGGAAAAAGATTACCACTGATACAGCTTGTTGCAAACATAAAATTCCTCTTCCTATTTCCCGTGTGTAAAACCACTTCCGCGAAGTTCTCTATGTGACTTTGGGTCAAAAAATGTGGGCCAGACCACTTCTTTAGCTCCAATCTGGCTGGATCTGACTATCCAAGCACGAGATCTACAGAGTCAGAACTCCAAGCTCTATTCTTTAGCGACGGTAGCCCCTCTTAATGGCCGAAATGAGCTATCTGAGTTTACTCTGAGTGAGGTTCTTATTTCCTTTTTAACAATTTTTTTTAACGTTAAATTCTCATATGACCAAGGGCTGAGAACTAGGTGCTCTGGGGCTTCGTGCTTCGGGCATTTTAATTTGCCAAAATCTCGGTATCTTCGAATAGAAAAAATGTATAGAACAATCAGAAAAAAGGGAAAAGATCAACGATCCTCATTGATCCGAGATCAATGACTTATAATTAATCCAGGAATCTGGGCTTCAGAGCCTTTTACCTCTCTAAATCATAATACTCGTGAAGTGCCAAAGTGGCAAACTATCCAGAGAGGTGTAGATCCAATGGTCCTCAGACCTATGCAAACCAACGACCAAGATCCTTTTCGAAACTCCATCCTTCATGAGTTCCCTTCTGCTGACTTGTGCAAACCTCTGAAGTGCCGAATCACCGAACCTCCAGATATAGCACCACACATCCACTTAAATCAATAGTCTCGGTCCTCTTCGAGAGTCCAGGATTTGAGCCTTTTTAGTGAACAATACCAACAATACTCTGGAGTATCGAATCTCCGGAGTGATGAAGGCTAGCTCCCCGTGGTCCATGTGTCTTCTGGAATGAGTGGTCAGGATCCACTCTGAGCTTCGACCTTAGGAAGCATTTCAATCATGCACTTTGTTTCCTCTCGAAATCCAAACTAGTGGAGTTGTGATTTGTCCTCCATGTGTCCCTCATGCTTCAACGACCAGGACTAGCTTCGGTCGTCAGGCCTCCAGGTGTTCTCACGACTTTGCACCCTATTTCCTCTAAAGTGTCAATCTTTCGGACTAATGCCACATGTCCAATGCGATTAATGGCCAATATTAACTTTGGCACTTTAGGGATTCTCAATTTAGTGCAACTCAATTCTTCTGGAGTGTTGGTGCTCTAGACTTTTTCGATCTGCTGCCACATGGATTTAACACCAACGACCTTGATTCGCTCCACTCTTCGGATATTCAGGCGACATGCGACCCTTAGCACTTGTGCTTCACTTCCTTCAAGTACGAGATCTACAAACACGGGGATCATTTGATGGGTGTTCACTGGATCGAACGATCAAGAGTCACTTCAGATCTCATGGACTTCGGGAACCTACACATATTTTTGACCATAATTCTACGAGATGATACACCTCTAGACTGTAGGATATGCTGACATGCATCCTCTTGCTATCGATGGACAAGATTCCTTCCAGGCTTCAGAACTTTGGGATATTTCGACTCCTCTGCAACCTTTGGACGAAATACGTTGAATACGCGAAGTCCGAAGGACTTGGGGGTTAAATATTGTGCACCTTTTCTTGATATAACAAATATTGTTTCTCTCACCTAGATATAATGACTGAGATTTGTTCGGCTCTTCTACGTGCTCTCTGTCCTTTCTGGGCTTGATTTAAAGGCCCAGATCTGTTCCTGTGGCCTATCTAACGACTATTGTAGCTTATCCTCTGCTACTTTTTCACTTTCCTCCTAAAGAATGGATTTCACAAGATCTTAAGTGCTTTTTCCTTGAATCTCCTTATGTAGGGCTTCCTCCATGCGTTGTGATGTCTCCAAATCTCTTTTAGTGGATTTCTCTCTAGGCTTTGTGAAGAGTCTTACCTCTCGCGCTCTAATACCATGAGAAAATAAGAAACTTTGAAAGAAGCAAGAAGATAGAGTAGATAGTGGGAATGAGAATCTGCAAAGCACATTTGCATTAGATGATAGGCTAAACATTATAGGAGATAAACATAACAACTGAATGAAGAAATGAAAGAAGAAATCCTAATGACTGGTACAGTTGGCCAAAACAATTGGCAATGTACGGTCACAGACTGTTGAGGTTACAACTAACATTTATTGACAACCCATAGTGAAGATAATGGTGAGAAATAACTAGTTGGTTGCATCTCATTCTGTTAAGAATATAGCCAAGAAAGTAAATAACGAACAAGATCAAGAAGGAAAAGAAGATGACACTAAGCCAATTCAATTAATATGTACATAAATAATGTATATATAGCACACATAACACAAATTTTGTCTAAAGATATGACCATTAGGGTAAGATAACGAATTGAGATCAGAGTTTTCAACATCCCCCCTTAATCATAAGTCTAAGTTTTCAACACCCCCCTTAATCATAAGTCTAAGTTTTCAACACCCCCCTTAATCATAAGTCCTTTCTTGCCTAAAAAACTACCACTTCTTGACAACTAGTAATGTGTCAAGTGAATATTAGAGGTCTTAAGATCCTCTATGAACTCTAAAACATAGAAAAATATGAAGGCTTGTACTAAATTGGTGGTTTAAGGATGACCACAAACCAATATGGTGGTTTTGAGATAACCACTAACCAATCTGGTGGTTTTAGGATGAAAACAAACCGAATGTTTAGCATAAGCTTATGTCTTATACTAAATGGCATGGTTTTAAGTTGAACATAAACTAACCAAGCAAAGGGATGAAATCAATAGCTATAAATGATGATGATGGTCTTTGAAAATATAACAAGAAAAACTTCATGTCTTTTGCTTAATTGGTGGTTTTAAGTTGACCACAAACTATCAAGAGCACAAGGCTCAAAAACTATGAAGGTATGGTTTCAGGATTACCACAAACCATATAAAAAACAATATGTTCAGGAACAAGGATGCATACTTGTTTCCCATTTGATCATCTGTTCACAGGATCTAAAACAAACTTGGAACCTGACTAAAAACTTTAGATGTTATTCCCCCCTATTTGGGACAAGTGGTTCAAATTCCCTTGACCATAATGTGTATCCTTTCCAAAATTCATACAAGAATGAAGATCGAAACATTGATCTTTCATATGTACAACTTTATCACAATGTTGGCATTTCAATATTATTCATCAACTTCATTGACTTCACTGATTTTGATGTGAGAAGATTGCGGAAATTTTTGAACAGGATTGGTTCAGAATCCCTTTTACAATAATCCAACTTGACAATAGAAAATTTAAAATCAATAGAAGGTTTTGGTTTCAACCAAAAACAAACACAATAACAATCATAATTCAATTCAACAATATTTGATACTCACAAAAGGAACAACGGTAAGTATCACAAATTGCACGCCATAAAATTCTTAACATACACATTGAATTATTCTGCAAGATTTTCTTGAATGAAATGGCTTGTTGTTGTTGGATTGATAGGGATTCAAAACTGGAATCATGATTTTCAATCATTGATTTTGTTGTTCGTTCCTATCAAGGACAACTTAACGAAGTCACATGCTTCCTTCAATATTAAAAGAAAAGTGCTTCCTTTAAAACAAAATATTTCTTTGTAAATTCCGCTTACTCTGGAAGCAATCAAATATCAACTCATTCTTTCCCTTTTCACAATGGAAATCCATAGCCATCAATTACAAATCACTTGATGCAAGCTTAATCCCTTTAACATGCAAAAAATCTTTAAATGGGTGATCAACTTAGTTTTAACACCAAATCCTTGAGCGTTGTAACTCCAAGCCCATACAATCAAAGGATTAACCCTAAAGACTATAGGCTCATCTTTTAAAGACTTTATAAATATCTTTCAAAAATAATTCTAAAATGCAAAAAAAATAAAACATAGAGACATTAAGTTCTTGCTTTACCAAGTCAAGGGTGCTTCCTTTTGCAAGTTTAAGTTTCAAACAACAATAAATTCTCGTGCAGATTTCTTCAAAAGAGATATAACCTTCAACAGGGTGCACCTTTGAGGGCACATTGTTCATGGCCTCCTGGTCATAGAGAATAATGGTTTCCTACGGTGGATCTTTCTATTTTTCAATTTGTATGACTGATGCATCGATGCACGTGATCTTCACCTAATAATTCACGGGCAATGAAACTCACTTTTCCTTCTTCGCCATTTATCTCATTCTTTCCTTTTACCTTTTATAATCTCTACGTGGTGCTAGTTGTCATAAAATCCAACCAATCTACCAGAAGATCATCATCAAATTGACAAAACAAATTACTTTTCAAATAAGATAAGATCACCATCCAATTGACAAACAAGTCACCATTTAGATTCGAATTTATGATCTCCTATCGACTCGAGATGCCATTTCTTTGGGAAATGCCTTCATGACTCAGACGTGCATCCCACTCACCAGGTCAAGGGACTCAGTGTCTTGCGAGGAAGTTTTTTGATTCGCTTGTAGATCTCTAAACTTTGAATCCTTGTCCTTACGGTTCTTCTCGAGATGTTTCCTAACTGCAAATGCCCTCTTGATAAGAGGGTATAAATCCTCGGGAATTTGAGGTGAAATCCCATGACTCTTCAAAATTCACAAAATTTTGTTGCTAGTGATAGTTACGACTTGGGGAATACCTTGAATGTCATGGAGAAGGACATCAATATGAGATGGTGTCAAACCTTTCTTTGCACTTTTACAAATAATTTCCTCAGTAGAATCTCTTGCTCTCAATGGTTTCATAGCATACTAAATTTTTCTATTATCTATTTGTGTGGTTTGTACATATTTTTCCAAACCAGAAAAATCATTTAATTAAATCGGTTCATCACTTAAACATCTCCAACAAATATTAAACACAAAAATACAAATGCACATAGCTTATCTCATCTCTCATTTTCATTCGATGATGAAATAAATAACATCTTGAGCGCTTTATCTATCATAGAGGAAATGATGTAGAATGTTGTCCCTTTAGTCTCTCCACTTTCATCATCCTCTTCTTCATCATCTACCATGGAAAATTTACTATGGTACTACTAGGCATTAAGAACTGTAATGCTCTGATACCATTGTTAAGAATATAGTCAATAAAGTAAATAACTAATAAGATAAAAAAGGCAAAGAAGATGAGCAGAAAATGCACAAAACTAATTCAATTAATATGTATATCAATAATGTATATATAATACACATAGCATAAGTGTCCTCTAACAGTATGATCATTAGGGTAAGATAACAAACTGAGATTAGAGTTTTTAATACATTCAATACTACAATGGATAATATATACATTGTTGGATTACCTTGGTATGCATGTTTTGCAGTAGTCTAGTTATTGATCACCAAAGATAATAGGGAAGATAACTCCACCCAAGGATTCAAAATATCTCCCTTATATGTGCACATTGTGGAGCACTTCATTGTAGAGATGTTATGGATCCATCAAGCCTGGGGGACTGTTGATCTGTATGGTTAATGTGCTTGTATATAATTTATGCCCATAAGGAACTTAGGGTAAGTATTTTTATGTCCATGTGGGGGACATATAGCAGTCACTCTATGCGATTGTATAGGTGGCAATAAATTTTGGGACTAAGGTTCTACTAAGATTTATGTGGTTTGATTTGGTATTGAGTACTACACTAACTCCTATGCATGGTGGTATTTTGGGTTTGAGTTTGTTGGTTATTTGGCTTTTGGTTTGTCTTTCTTGTGGTGGTTGTTTTGGGTGGTTATTTTGGCATTTATTGGAAATGGTTTTTCTAGGTTTGGTGTTTCACCTCCTATTTTGTATATTCTAATGGTTATTGGGATTTTGATGGTTGTTTAATATTATTTTTTGGTACTCTTACCTATAGCATCCCACTTACACATCTTTAACAATCTAGTCTTATTTTCTACCTCTAGATTCATTTTTGTGCACGATATGACTATGGTGAGGCCTTAAGCAAAATCATATTATTTTATGAAGCTCAAAGATCTAGAAATATTCTTTCCACTCTAAGGGATAATTGGAGAGCTAATTCTAGACTTCATGATGAATTCATTACCGGGGTTCGTCATTTTAACATCCAAATCAATGGCTTAGTGCATTAAGTTATCACGACTTGTAATATGTATCAATTTATAAGACTCTACTTAAATTTATGATGCAATCTGGGAAATTTTATTTCATTAGAGGGTATTATGATGCAAGAGATAATTTGAAATTCAATTTTCCCATGGCACACACTATCACAAGGAAGACGGGTCTGTAGTAGCCATTTAAGCCATATAGTCATAGGAAACTCCATATTGAGTTCCTCTTTCTTTGTGTTTGCATTTTCATAACTCGAGAAAAGAGAGTAGAGCATAGGCCTCACCTTCTAGCTAGTTTTTCTCTCACATAGGGTTTCCTAGGATACATCTTGTGTTCAATTATGTGGATGGTGTGTATATTTTCATGTTCTTTCATTTTCTTATTTAGTTATTTGCATAAATTTTAGCAATAATCTCGTAATAATTAATCTAGGATCTAAGGAAATAAATTGTAGACTCTAATATTTCATAATATTCTAAGATATGTTGTGACAAATTGTTCAAGTGGAATATCCACAGTAGTTTACAAATCATATTGGTATTAGATAATTTTTATTTGGGGTATTTATGGAAAGTTATAGGATCTAAGAATTGGATTAAGAAGGAAGTAGAAGAGCCCTATCCTTAGTGGATATGTATGTTCATAAAAATAAGGAAGTAGAAGAGCCCTATCCTTAGTGGATATGTATGTTCATAAAAATCCTTAGGATGTAGTGGAAGAAAAATTTTCAAGGTTGGACGAGCAAGTTGTTGATATCTCTCACAACATAGTCCTCCTCATGGTGGCTATAGAAAACAAGTTCATACTTGTAGGAGAGGTTGAGGGCTCTAACTTAGAAGATGGATTTGATGAGAAATTAGGAGATAATGAAGACTGAGAAAATGAGTTAAGAAAAGATCTCGAGAAGGAGAAACCAAGTTCTAGTGCCATCACTCCTCCAAAACCTCTATTTAAAATGGAATCCAAAGTGGACATAAAACCCTATCAAGGTGAGGTTGATGTTTTTAAGTTGAATAATTGGTTGCAACAACTAGAATTATATTTTAGTGTCCATAATATAAATGAAGAGTAGAAAATTTCATTTGAACCACTGAAACTAGAGGGCCATGCACTAACCTAGTGCGAAATCCACAAAAGACACTTAGGATGGAAGGTGATCCATCAGTAACTAAGTGGGAGGATTTTAAAACCCTCATCAAGTCCTAGTTATATCATATTGGGTATGTAGAGGACCAATGGCACCATTGACATCACTTCAAGAAAAGGAAAGGGCAGAGTGAGTTCACCGCCAAATTTAGAAAGATGGTGATCATGTTGGGTATATCTCCCAAGAACAAATATGCACTCCTCAAATATTTTGGGGCTCTACACAATCATTTGCAAAAATAGGTGATGATCTTGAAACTGAGGATTGTTAATGAGGCTTGTTTTCAAGCACAGTATATGGAGAACATATGCCATAACAAAGTATAACCAAGTGGTTCTAAATAGAAATACCACCAAGATACTTCCAAGGAGGGGAAGAATAAGAGAAAGGAAAGACAAGAAGACAAAAACCATTGCACATATATTCAAGGATCCAAGCAACTACTACAACCATTTCAATATTGTTGGTTACACTGAAGACATGTGTTGGAAGATACATCCAGAGTTGAATTCAAAGAAACGTAAAGGATTCCAAGAAGAAAAAAATATTTTCTTCACTTCAGTGAAGGAGGCGGATTTGAGTATCCTTCATTATAAGGAAGTGAAGGAAATGACAAAACTCTTCCATATTAATATCAAGGTCAAAAATACCAAGGTAGATTCTCTATTTTATTCTAGTTCATAGTCCAATCTCATAGCATATGATCTGGTCAACAATCTTGGGTTAGAAGTTCATGATCATCCAATCCCATAAACATTGGGATGGGTGAATAAGGATGCATAAATAAAATTTGCTAAATAGTGTAAGATCAAGTTTGCTATAAGTGTAGATAAGTGGAATTAGATGTGGCATCCCTTGATGTGTGTGATTAGTGTTTGGAGGCCCCTACATGTATATAAAGGATGTGATCTTCATACAGAGAGAAAACTAGTACTTCCTGATCAAGGATGGGAGTTCTTACATCATCAACTCACATAGAGGTAAGTCAAAGATGTTTCTGGTAAGTGATAACCAAGCCAAAAAGTTGATCAATTCTAGTAAGAAGTAGTTATTGATTCTCTTAAGAGATAATTAGCTATGATAGGAATGATAAGAGTAAATCCATCCTTGGATGGATGTACCAAAAAGAAGAATTTTTTTTGGAGTTATTGTAGGAATATAGATGAGTGTTCCAAGAGCCTAAAGGGCTTCCACCTAAGAGGAAATTCGATCATGAGATACAATTGTTTTCTAACTCCCCATTACCAAATGTTGAGTTGTATAGATAGTTTGTTATGGAAGTAGATGAAGTGAAGAAATAGTTGCAATAGCTATTGGAAAAGGAATTAACTTGATCAATAACTTCACCTTGTGGGTCACATATCATCATAGTACTCAAGAAGGATGGGGCTTGGTGAATATGTATCGAATATAGAGATTTGAACAAGATCACATTCAAGAATTAATACCCTCTACCTAGGATTGATAATTTCTTAGATTAATTGTGGAAATCCAAGTACTTCACCAAGTTGGATCTCAAATTGGGATACCACCAGGTATGCGTTAAAGAACAAGACACCTAGAGTACCACCTTCAAGACAAGATAAGGTCTGTATGAATGGTTGTTCATTAATTTTGGTTTATGTAACACACGAGCTACATTTATGTGATTAATGAATGATGCATTGCATCCCTATTTAGATTAATTTTTAATAGTGTATTTGGATGACATATTTGTCTATAACTATACTTGGGAGGAGAACATATCACATCTCATGTAGGTGTTAGAGACTCTGAAAACACATCAATTGTTGGAAAAATTCAGGAAATGTGAGCTTTCTCAAAAATCATTGGTCTATTCAGGGTACGTGATTGGTGGAGGGGAACTTAAGATAGACCTCACAAAGATGGAGGCCATCATGAAATAGTCAATTCCTACTAATGTCACTAAAGTTAGGATGTGTTTGGGTAGCATAATACCTATGGAAGTTCATAACATCCTTTTCAATGGTAGCTACACTAGTCCATGCCATAACAACTAGTGGCAAGAGTTTTTAGTAGGTAAAAAATTAGTGGAAAGTTTTCAATGAGCTAAAACACATGATTAGTCAAGAACTAGTTCTCAAATTACCTAACTTGAAAAGGCCTTTTGAAGTGTAGAGATATGCAAGTGGGTATGTTATGGCAGTATTTTTTATACAAGGAGGTAAGATGGTATGCTATCATTTTGAGATGTTTCTTGGGGGATTTTTTAAGTACCCTACATATGATAAGGAACTTGATGCCTTATTGCAAGTTGTTGAGAAGTGAAAGAATTATTTGATGGGAAATGAAACCATTATCCCCACTGATTACTAGCCAATGTGGTATTTGTAGGCCGAGATTAAGCTTAAGAAAACCAGACATTACAAGTGGATAGGGTTTCTACAACATAAATGGGAGGTCTATCATATGGATGTTAATTATTCCTTCTTGCATGGGGATTTGCAAGAATAAATTTACATGGAACAACCTCCTAGATATGCCCAAAATGACTCCATCCTTGTATGTCCCCTTAAGACATATTTCTATTCTCTTAAGAAAGCTCCTTGAGCTTAGTATGAAAAAATGGACAAATTTCTTCTTAACGCCATCTTTTCTATATGTCATTTTGACCCTAATGTCTATACCAATAAAGTAGGAACCTATCTCATAATACTTGTTCTTTATGTTGAATTCTTTATCCTCATTGGTAGTTACCCTAAAATTTTGAACCATGTGAAATCCGACCTTAAAAATAAATTTGAAATGATAGACTTAGATTATTTGCATTATTTCCTTGGCCTCCAAGTTTTTCAAACTAAGGAAGGTATTTCCCTTTATGAGTCTAAGTATGCTAGTGGCCTTATTCGTCATTTTCACATGTAATATTATAAACCAAACCCCTCTTCCTTTCAATATGGAGTCAAACTTGATGCCAACTATACTACACTTGAAGTTGATACCACTTTGTACCATAAGTTTATTCGTATCCTCTTATATTTGGCTCATACCCATCCTGATATTTTCTTTGTTGTTGGTGCCGTTTCATGGTATATGAAAACACCCATGAGATCCATTGGAAAGTAGACAAAAGGATAATTTGGTATGTTTTGGATACAATTTAGTTTGGGATACATTACAATTTAGGGGGGACCCCTTTGTTGTTTGGTTTCACTAATTCAGACTGGGTTGATGTCCCTAATGATAGAAATTTTATTGTAGGTTATGTTTTTATCACTACAAGGAGAACATGTTCTAGTGGAGGTTTTTTTGAAGGTTTTTGAGGTTACAAAATTTAGCAAAATTTTCAAAACAACCTCCTATTACGGAAATATTCCCTTGCGGACAGGTGAAATTTTCCTTGGATTATTGAACCCTATACCAAGATAGAAACAATAATTTGGACACTACCATTCCTATAAAATCATTTTACTTATCGAAAATGAGAGGAGAAGGTAAAGTAGGATGTACTTTGTTTACGAAGTTTGTCCTAGCTGCTCCTATCCACAAGCTTTATCCAATTCTTGGTGAAAATCAATACCTGTAATGAACAACAAGAAACAAGATACTTCCTTATACTCTAATGGAATAGGAAAAGAAAATTCATCTATGCAAATCAAATTAAACATAGAAAAACACATGAAACCACATACTTGAAGGAAATAGGCCAAGCATATTAAATGAGAACAAAGAAAACTTACAGACCATGAATGATGTCAGTTGCAACTCCTCCAAGCTCTCCTCGTTCAACCCTTGCATGAATCCCACGATCATAAGTCTGATATCTCCAAGATTCCTCCATTCACCATGGAAAGCCCTCATTATATAGGATTTGGAGGCTTAAACACCATGAAGAAGATCACTCACTAGATCCACTAAAATATGATCTCCAAGATTTTTAGAGACAATATCTCTCAAGAATTTTAGGGAGAAAATATTTCTCAAGAAATTTAAAGAGGAAATATCTCTTAAGATCCACCAAATTAGGATTTTGGTTGCAAAAAATATCTCAACCATCCATGAGATTCTCAGCCTCTCCTTGAGATTAGGAAACTAAATGTAAGGTGGATTCTAACACTAAATTAATTTCCTTTTTATGAATATTAATAAATAATTCATGTGCACATAGTATTTTGACCTTCATATGATACATTTTTCCTCTTCATTGACTAGGGATTGTGAAAAATATTCTTTCATGGTGTCAAGGTGTATGCAACACTTAACAAGCTGCATATGACACTTTTATGACACTTGCAACACTTAGAGTGAGGTACTTTAGTGTGGCATTTTGATGTGTAGGTTTTAGTGGAGGTTTTAACAAATGTTCCCTATAACTAAAAAATTTGGGTGGGTGGAGGTTGTAGCTTTTTTTTTTTTTTTTTTCGGTGCTTTTATTTTCAAAACACACCGGTGTGCGATTAAATAAAACGACCTGGTGCATACCTAAACATAGAACGCACTAAAATGACCTTACATCAAACTCCTCAGAATGTACATAAAACCAAAAAAAGCATTGGTGCGCCATTAGATAAATTATCAGTGCGTACATAAAACAAAACAACATCGGGAACCATTACATGAAATACTCGGGTGCATACATAAGATGAAAATGCACAACCTCACCATTAAATTACTGCCTCGATGCCTAAATATAAAACAAATGCACCAGGACAATTATGGTTATTATGCCCCAGATTCTCATTTTGTTTTATGCAAAATCGGTGCACTTGTATTTTATGTCCATCCCAATGCTTGTATAATTCGTGCGTTCTGGTGCATATGTTAAATATAATGCCCCAATGCATTTAAGTTTTTTAAAGTGTAACATCCCCACTATAATCCCCAGTTTAATTAATGCTTAATGTAAATATCATGTGTGGCTACGACCAAGCGATGTAATATGATAATTGTATTTCTATGTTTTAATAATAATATGTGATGCCGGCTACTAAGGGGACATGAATAGAGATGGGGGATGAATTAATCCACAAGAGAGGGGAGAGTCTAGGATAATGGTCAAGAGGGGTCCAAGGGGGAATTATCCATGAATATTAATTCAACCCATTTTCCTAAATGTTTTATTGGTATATGAACCTTTTATTTTTTTATTGAGTGTTCCCAAAGCTAAGAATTGAATACATGTAAGAGGGTGGGTGTGAGTGGTCACATCCCAAATTTATTGGGAATATGGGGGATGAGTAAAATCATCTTGGGGAAGTGTGTGAATCAAGAAAGCAATCCAAATGCGAGGAAATTTGTATGGGTTGGGACAACAATTTTAGACAATCAATGTTTGTGCATGAGAAGCAAGGAGAGAGAAGGAAAGAGAGATTAAAGCTAGTGTATCCATGGAGGGAGAACTCTAGAGAAAGATGGAGTGTATTGGAGTGTATTTGGAGCTAGAAACTAAAGAGATAGGTTTTCAAGCCTGAAGAGTGAACTCCTGAGCGAGTTGCACTGTAACAACAACTCTTTGTTGTTGGTTGCTGGTAGTTTTTCCTAATAGAAAACTCCTTGAGTTCCTAGTTGAGATATTCCTAGCTACCTATGCCAAAGTTACCTTGATAAATGAATGGGACACCCAAGGGACTGAGATCAGTGGAGGGTACATTTCTTAGGTTGGGAAGGTCAAGAGGAAGAAAGATGGTGGAAAATTAGGATAGTTGTAGGAAGATATTAGTGGGTTGTGAGTCTTATGAGTTGTGAGTGGATTGTGAGAGACCACCCTCCTTTTTCAATTATTATCCTCAGCTCGGGGGTGGTTGGCTAAGGAGAATTGGAACAACCAGTCTATGGATGGGTGGAATGTCTGTCCCAAGAAGATGTTTGTACAACTATTGTTAAATGATAAGTGTTTTATCTTGTTTCTGTTGTATTATGAATTTTAATTGTTGTTCCTGAACTCTAAGTATGAGATTTTTTTTTATATGTTGTTGTAATGAAGTTTAATAGTTGTATTCATGTCTATTTTAGTATGTTGTAGATGAATTAGTTTAATGGTAGTGAAGAGTATCTAAATCTATTTTAATGCGTAGTTGAAAGCTACAAGAAATTAGTTAGTTGTAAACTAATTAAATTAGTTAGCATAAATTCCATTTTGATTGAGTATTCTGCACCGTAATGTCCCTCGATTGGGATGGGGTATGTTACATTATGGTATTATAGTTCTTAGGTTCACACACTGTATGTTACATTATGGTATTATAGTTCTTAGGTTCACACACTGGGCTTGTATGGACCAAGAATCAGAGTGAATTGGTGTGTTTCATTGTTGCATACTTATGTTTATGCGAGTTTGAGGGAAAATGGATAAAGTTAGAGTGAAATTCCCTAAATTCATGAGTAAATTCAAGTTTGAGGGAGTCATATTAGTTTAACATATTTAATGGAGCCAGTATGCAAAGTTGCAAACTTGAATTCGACTGGGAATAATCAAATTTTGAGTTTGAATGGTTGTTGTAGAGTTACAGGAAGTCTGGTGAATTGATGACCAAGATCAGTTTTGATCTCAAGATTGACGACTGAGATTCATCATGATAAATTTAAAAATTCATAATGTTTCGATCATTTTGAAAGGTTGATCAAATCAATGACCAAGATTAATTTTTAGTCAATTGGTGAAGTTAGAGAATCGACGACCGAGATTCATTTTGTTCGACAACACATGTATTCCAATAGAGGATGAACACCTTCAGTAAC
>CBVK0100120681.1:0-11886 GCA_900067695.1 Picea abies
TTGACACAGTGATTTATGTGGAAACCCAATGAGGGAAAAAACCACGACAATGATAATCAATATTATTTTATTCAAGGGATTATTACAATAGCCAACCCAGGCATACAACCATCCTCTTCTCTCATACACACAACACCTCACTATTGCGTCTTGCTCTCACACACCCGCTACACATTCCACTCACACCTCTATGGGGATGCTCATATATATAACATCTATCACTCAGTTACACAGACTGATCATGAATATATCACATAGTTACATGAACAATTCATAAATAGATTGCATGTATGCGCATTAACACAGCTGCATGCACGTGCATGTGATCGCATTAGGAAATTCGTTGCCATGTTTCCAACAAATAGGACACTTGTGCAACAGATGGATCTCTTGCACTAGAAGAGTGGTGCATATAAAAAGTGTTTTAGAAGCACTCCTAGTGTATTGTTTGTCCCGAACATTTGTCCCTATCTTAATTCTCAAGAAATTCAAATCCCTCTATCTAAATTGTCTTTGGTCAAGGAAAGAGGATTCTAACAATATTTCGTTAGTAAAATGGGAGTTGATCACCAAGCCTAAATTGGAGGAAGGATGGCATCTAAAGGACCTAAAAATATTCTTAAAATCTCTCATAGCCAAAGGAATATGGAATTTAATCTCGAAAAGAGGGTCATGGCAGCAAGTATTTTACCATAAATACATTTATCCTTTGAACATATATGAGTGGATTCGAGCTTCTTTGAAGAGTTTTGTCGAAGGATCTTTGTTTTGGAAAGTTGTTATTTTAGGTTTTAATACTATTGTTAATAACCTAGCCTGGTCTGTTGGGGATGGGAATCGAACTTTTATTGGTAGAGATGTGATCATTAGACTTGGTCAAGGGGTACACTATATGTCGGAGGTGATAAAAAATTGAATGATTGAAATTTTCGCTAATTTTCATATATACGCAGGCATGGAGTAGTAGGTAGACGGAACTCAAGGTAGATTTCATCTTTTGAGATTGGACAAGAAGAGAAATTCCATAGGAATTGGAATCTATCTAGATATTCTTTGATAACCAGTGCCATTGTCTTATCTGAAAGTGAAGACAATCTTGTATGGGAAAAAAACCAACATGGGGGCCGATATAGTGGAAATATGGGGTACGATATCCTCTCAACACAAATCAAGGAGGTAGTGAAACATGGTGGTGGAGTGGGCTTTGAAAAGTATGGGGCCTACCCAAGTAAAAACTCTTTGCATGGCTCACCCTTCACATCGCACTTCCCACATGGGAAAATTTACTCAAACGACGCAAGGAGGGGCCAAGACTCTAGTCTACAATAAAAATGTGGAATCAGTGCTTCACAACTTGGTAAAATGACACTCCTTGATGGAGGTTTGGGCATCATCGGGCTCGCATGGTTGAAACGAAATCTAGGTTGGGAACACTTTGGTTGAATCATGGAACAATTGGTTGGAGACAAGAGGCACTGTAGATGAGTTCATCACTCTTCCTTTACATGTAATGTGGGATATTTGAACCACGTGGAATGAAGTAGCCTTCAAAGGGAAACAACCATCACCTATTGAAACATTTTACAAATAAAATACTTGCCAACGGCTTGCAAACCACAAAGGGATGGAGTTTTTATCGGACAGATTTTGCCATTAGAGGTCGATCATAGTTTCCCATATAGTTTTTCTGATGTTGCCTCTAGCAGAAATCTTGGCCAAAGTGGAGTAGGTGGGCTCATACACTATAATGGTTGCATAGTGACAATGAAAAGGGGAACACTTTTTTTATTCAACAACTATGTAGAGGTAATCAAGTTGCTCATAATGATGAAGATAACATCAAAACTTGGGATACAAAGACTCTATATTTTCTTGGATTCCAAGGTAGTTTGTGATTGGATGAATGACTTGGTGCAATGTACACACATAATTCTCTCGACATGTGTGGAACATTTCAAGTAGGTCAAAATTTCAAGTAGTATATATCTCCCACATTTACTGAGAGCACAATGAAGTAGTAGATCTTCTAGAAAAGGAGGTGAGGGACATAGATAAAAGCAAACTAATATTGGTATACACAAACTTAGATGGAATTAGCTCCATGCATGATCTTTTTTCACTTTAAATATGATATAATAATTAGTATTATGAGATATGATGAGGATATATATGGTTGAAGCTATGAAGTCTCTCACAAAATATATATGTTAGTATTTTGTGTTTTTGAAATTTTGGAGGTACTCTGCACCTTGATGGTAGTGAAATCAAATAGGAATTTATTAATCAGGTCAAGGGTGGAAAGCATCCCTCATGTAATTCCATGAAAATGACATACTGTGTATGAAAACAACACAAATCAATGGATCCAAAGCATTTAGATCCAAAAGTTCCCAAGACACAAAGCTTGATGAAGACAACCTACAAAGATTAATATGAATTGTGACTTTTACCACCAATGCTAGAATAAAATTACCAACTTTTTTCTCTTGAATATATATGTATGTATGTATGTATGCATTCACGTGTGTGTGCGCGCGCGCGCACACACACACACACACACACACATGTATATATGGTTCGTAAAGTCAAAATAAGAAAACCATTATGTTCATTACTTAATTTGGGAAAGACATGAAAAATAACCAAACTGGCATGTTCGCTAACCCTGTAAATTTGTAATAATTAACATAGATAATGGATCAAAGTTGTTCAAGTCTTAGGAAGGGTAAATGAGTGGGTGCAAAATTATATTTCAAAAAATCGAGAAAACATAAATTGAAATGATTCTAGTACTTGGTGCATAGTTTTTTTATTTTTGAAATGGGATTCTTCAATATATTGTTAATTTTGCAATAAAGAGCGAAGCATATGATAGAAAACAAATGGTGTAAAGTGGTTGCCACCATGAGACTAAGTCTTAAAAAATAAAAATACCCTACTATCTAGATCCTCACTAAATAGAAGTCATCAAACCTGTGTTATCATAAACATCTAGAGTGGAGGCCTGAAACATAATTCAACATTTCAGAGGTTGAATTGCAGGGGTTATGGCACTACAAGGAAAAAAACAATTAGTGAAGGTTTTTGTAGAACCACTTCTCCCTTCTCCATTTTTAGTGGAGGCTTCTAGCAAAGGTGAGCAGTGAGAGGTTTTAGGAGATTTGTTTTTAGTGTGCTTCTATGTTATTATTGCACCGATACGATCCTTAATGTTCACATTGATGCTAACCCTACCACAAGCATTGAGGTAGTTTAACACATTTCATACAAATATTGACCATTTTCTCAAAAAACAACATTGGTTCATAACCATACCACATGCACCATGGTAGGTCTATCATTTAAAAAAAATCTCATTGGTGCACCCAATAGATTTAAATGCATTGATGTGTAAATCTACCATGCAGACTAAGTCATGCTAAAATATTTTGTAATAAAACATCGACTTTTTTCAAAAATAGATTTTTGGTGCATCTCATATGTTAACACACACTCATGCATAAAACTACCAAGTGTAATGATGTATGTTTAAATTTTTTATAAAAAAAATAAAATATAATAGACACATCTTATACCTATACATACATTAGTACATCAAGATATAGGACACATTGTGGTAGGGTAAAAAAATTTAAAAATAAATCACTGAATTGAAATTTCATTTTTAACTTTTATTCAATCCTTCAAGCCATACAAGCACTAATGCTAATTATCCCCATACAACTGTGTGATGTGCAATGATAGCAGATCGTTGGATTTCTCGATTCCTTCACTTCCATGGTGGATTTGCGTTCATTTTGGAATTTTGCAATTGGTACTAAATTTTCATTTTTTCTTTATGCAACAACCATGCCTCCTTGACAAAGAAGAGATAAGGGAAATTGATTGTTATCCCTTTAGTGGTTTAAAATTCAAAATTAGGCCTTAATATTTTCAACATTTTCATAAAATTTTCCATGTGGTGCATCCATAGATTTCGACTCGCACCATCACGTTGTGCTTTGATAGGACATACCGGTGGCAGTGCACCAATGCATTGCAAGTGCATGAGAGAGTTTAATTTAACAAGAAAAAATTCCATGTGCTCTTCAACACACTAATAAATGTATGCATGCAACGTGTGTGGTACACCATGTAAGATTACATGGATCGAAAAATTCTAACAATGTGCACGTGAATTTTTCGTTCTTTTCTATGAACAAATGAATAGTAGGATGCATCTGTAGTGTTGCCCCCATAAGATGTGGTGCACCACTCACCCTAAGTAATAACACCAATGCATGGTAGTGATCTTTGTCATTTTTAGTGCACCATAGTTATCGATGCACTGAAAATAATTATGGTGCATTGAACATGGTGTGTTTACGTATACATGGTTCACTAATAGTTAAATCACATTGATTGCCAATAATATTTATAAAACTTATTGGACTAATCGGTGCATGAACTTTTAAGTGAGAGCATTATGAATGGTGCATTTGTTTAAATGTATCACATCATTTTTCGGTGCACTAATGAAATTGTAGCTCACTGAGAATGATGCATTTCCTTAAAATGGGTGCACTAGTGAGTTTTACATATTTTTTATGCAAAATTTGTTAAGTTCAATATTTAATGAATATTACAAATGATAATTTAGCAAAGATTTTGTATTTTGTAGATATATGTACCTAATGAAAATTGTGCGTGAATAAGGGACAACCTCAATAGTATTAGGCTAACCCATATACCATACATGAGTGAGAGGCCGAAGAGAAGGAGAGGAATTTGTTCCCTCATTTTATCACAACTTCGATTTGTCTCCTTTTGAGGCATGTTGGCGTCCTCAATTTTTATGACAAGGCTAAATCCCTCAAGGGGGACACATGTTTATTGGTGCAGTTGACTCATCACTCAGATCCTGGTAGGAAAGCCTCCAAGGTTGGTCTCGACTTGTGGTACCAATCCACATAGGAGAATTTTTATTTTATTACAAGGCTATTTAGGAGGGGGTAGATTTTCTTTTTTCCTTGATTTGCCACCTATCCATTGTAGAGAAATTCAGCTTGCATATGTATAGAGATATGTCAATGTGGACATCATTGACCCTAGTGACTTCCAGGTTGTTGGGGGCTAGTTGAGTTTACATTCTTTCAAAGCAGAGGAGGTTAGGTTATTGTCCCTTGTTATTATGACACTATTACACCAAACCTCTAATTGGCAACATATTAGTTTCCTTCTGATGCACTATGTAGATAGCTTATTTCATAGGGCTAGACTAATCAAATGGTTTTCCATTATTTTACGATAGTTTTGTATTACTATGGATTGTTTTCATAGTGTGTTTGGGGGAAGGCATGTCTCCACTCTTGCTTCAAATCTATTTACTTTATTTTTTGAGAGGTTTTGATCAATTGAATGACATTCGACTACCTTCCTCCTAGGTTGTTAACTAATGCGCATATGTGCATGTTGGGGTAGATGTTGACCAAGAGGAGCCTAGTGGAATACCCATGTAGGTTGGTGAGTTTAGAGGTTTGATCTATATTAACTAGTGATGATGTTCATGTTTTTTATCTTGTATAACATCCATATGTAGGGATGGACTAGAGAGGATGTTCGAACATCCTATTTAGTCAAGATGAGCCACTATACACAAGAGATAATATTGTTGCCATATTTTGATTGATTTGGTTGCACTTGTTTTTGTCTTATTTAATGGACATGCAATTGATTATAAGATTTTGTTTAAATTGCATAATTATTGGTGTCCATTATTTTACAGATATTGGCTCATATGTTGATGAGGGGCCTCCCTAGCTTGATGCAAAGATGGTTGAGGCTGATGAGTTGGCTCATGTGCAGAGATTTGGCATACTAAGGAAACCAGGTCACATATTTTGTCAGCAGATGAAAAACCAATTATGTATATTGATGGATCAATTCAAAGTGGTGTTAATATGACCTCGAGTGTTGTTGCATGACCCTCAACTTGTTGAGATATATTCAATCCTTCCCCATGATACAAAATTGTTTATATGCCATATTTTTTGTGCCCTCAACCTACTATATAGGTTGAGGACTTGTAGATATTCTTCATTTGATATTCCAAGGATATTACTACTACACCCCCTTCTCCTCCTCCACTTTAGGCTTCTCCTTCTCCTCCTCCACCTCTTCCACCATGTCCTCCCCATACTTATCCTCCACCTATTCCACTAGTTAGACCAGTTGCTATTCCACTTGTACTACCAGGTGTAGCACATGTCGCTCCACCTACTGCTCCACTTGCACCACTAGTTGCACCAACTAATGTACCATGCATCGAATCACTTACTATACCACTAATCTTGTATCAACTATGATCTTCTTGGTGTTGGAACAACATGCTATGCAATTTCATCACACCTCTAGATCCTTTAGAGACAATTAGTATATAGTCGACTAAGAGAGTTGACTAACCAATTGATTGAGGGACTGATTGGATGATCAAATATGAATTTGATTAGTAAGACAATTACAACAAAGCCATTGACTCGTGTGTGAGATGAGAAAAAAATTGAGTTTTTTATGCACCCCCACCAATCTATGTGGACCTTTTCTTCCTCACTTCAAGGGAGTTGCTTACACCTTGGTGTTATATGAGATTACCTTATGAGTCAATCTAAGTGTAAAATATGAAGTATGTGATATGTGTTATGTATGGAAATATTTTGGTTTCTCACACTACCATGTATGTTGAGATATGATTAGTCATGCTCAAGTGTTGTGATATTATTTTTAGGCACCACCTCTCTCTTGGAATACTAGTTCTTTGATATATTGAATGCTTTGATTCTCCGACATGGTATTGAAGCTAGTGGTTCTACATGTAGCCTATTGTCTACAAGTCTTGTGGAGGATATCAACTATATGCACTCTTGACGACTCATATTTGTTTGGTTGATTGAATTAGGGTTTTGACTTGCACACCAAATCTAGGATTAGTTTTATAGATTAACATTATGAATTCCAAGCAAGAGCCCATGGTTTTGAAAGGCCATAATTATAGAACTCGGGCACAATATATGGAAACATTGTTGAAGAAAATATCATTGTGGAAGTTTACCAAAACTATGGTTCTAGATCCAAAGGATGACCAACAAAATTTTGTCATCGACATGGAGAAGGATGAGGATGTAGGAGTCATAACAACTTACATCTTGAGAGAGATTCACTTTTAAACAAGTGGGATTGATTGATTGAATGCTATTTAGAAGAAGTTTAAGAATCTATTTGGTAAAACTTGGGAAATTCAAGTTATGTAGATTGAGGAAGAGTTGATCCCTTTAGAGCCTCTCTCTTTTGAAATAATTGGAGACTACTTGACTTGTGTGAAGTAACATTAGTTGAAAATGGGTGAATGTGGAAAGGATATTCCCAAGAAAGACAATAAACTCATAGAATTCATGCCGATGAATTTGAAGACACCTTATGATGTGTTTTGTTCAATATTATGTGCTAACTAGATCTATAGAAAAGAAGATGGTAAGGGTTATTCCTTTAATTATTATATGGTTTATTGATTAGGGAACATGAAAAAATGCTTGATGAAGGAAAAATTGAGGTCAAGTAATTGGCCCATTTGTTGAAGGGAAAATGTTGACATAATTATAGAGAAAGAGGTTGACAAAGAAGCCAAGAGAAAGAGTATGATTAAATCAATCAAATTGTTAAGAAGAAATTTGGTGATCGGACTTCGACTAAGAAAGGTAAAAAGAAGAAGACCCACCATTATTGTGGGAAATTAGGACATATGGAGAAGGCCTGTTGGTAGAAGACCAAGGACTTGGAGGAGAAAGCGAAGAAGCTCGAAGGAGATGTGTCAATTGGAAGATCAACCAACCTATAGAACCAAAGTTTAGAAGGTAAGGTGCATAACTATACGTTTTCTATTAGTGCTTCTCATGCCTTGCATGCTCAGACTTCTAAGAGTGAATGGATAGTTAACTCTAGTTGCACTCATATTATGGCTAAATATGCTTCTATATTTTCTACATTAAAGGAAGCTACATAAAAATAAATCTTTGTAGTAGATGATTATGGACTCACTATTGCTAGTTGTGGAAATGTTGAATGTTAGAATGGTGTGATCATTGATGTGTATCATGTACCTAGCTTGAGTGCCAATTTGTTATATGTGCCCCAACTAACTCAAACTAGAAAGAAGGTAGAGTTTTGTCCATATCAATATATTGTGAAGGATATGCACAAAAACTTTGTTGTTGTCATCGAAGGTTTCCTTGATCAAAAGGACAAACTATATAAGTTATGTGACTTTCTCAAGATAGACCTAGGACTGATTATACTCATAGTTCACACCTACGATTGAAGAAAACTTTGGTATGATCAACTTAGACATATGAATTTTCAATGAGTGAAATTGATGGTGAAACACAACATGGTTATTGGACTACTTAAGGTCATTCCCGCTTATGGAGTATGTAAAAGATGTATGCTTAGAAAGCATCATCGAGATACCTTTGAAATAGATAAAGCTTGGAAACAAATACCCAGCTAGAACTTGTCCACAATGGTATCTATTCCATGAACAAACCATGTGAAAGGTGCATATTGACCTTCATTGATGACTTTTCCAGGTACAATTGGGTATATTTATTGAAGAATAAGAGTCATGTCTTTGAAAAGTTTAAGGAATTTTGGGCATTAACTTAAAAGCAATGTGGTTGACTTGTAAAACGATTAAGATTATGTTAAGAACCAAACATCAATATAGCATGGAAAAACCTCAGGAAAGAACAAACCATGTGAAAGGTGCATATTGACCTTCATTGATGACTTTTCCAGGTATAATTGGGTATATTTATTGAAGAATAAGAGTCATGTCTTTGAAAAGTTCAAGGAATTTTGGGCATTAAGTTAAAAGTAATGTGGTTGACTTGTGAAATGATAACAGATTAGACAATGGAGGAGAATATGTAATTAAGTATTTTGAAAAGTACTTGTCATGGAATGGTATCTCTTGGTAGAGATTTGTGCCTTACACATCTCAATAGAATGGTGTTGCTAAAATAAAGAATCAAAATTTGGTAGAAATGGCACATTGTTTGCTTCAAGCTAAAGGTATGTTGACTATGTTTTGGGTAGAAGTTGTCTATTGCTCAAACTATTTGTTAAATCTGATTTTAACTAAAGTTTCATGGGATGCAACTTTGATAAAAAAAAATGGAGTGAAAGAAAACCATTAGTCAAACATCTTAGAACCTTTTAGATGTATAGGGTGGGCTCACATTTTGGACGATAGATGGAAAAAACTAGATTTGAAGAGTCATGCTTATATCAAGATGGCTTACTTTGAAGAGTGTAAGGCCTATATGTTCTTTGACCTTGTCAAACAAGAGATTATCTATCGAAGATATGTTTTCTTTGATGAGAAGACTCCTTGTATCACTCTATTGAACTCTTCTTTTGACTTGTTGAGTGGTGATCCTTTGGAAATTATAGGAAATTATGGATTGACTAACTACTTACAAGACCATACTAGTTTGTCAACTTCTTTCCTTGAATCAACCTATAGTCAACCTTCCAAAGTAGAATCCCCCACAAGCTTTGGGCCCATTTTTCAAGGCCATAAATGATAATATTTTTATATAATAACTCATTCAATAAAGAGGCTTTGTCTTCCCAAATGGGTGATTAAGAAAATAGAAGTTGTTGGATCCGACACATGAGATGTCAATGAATCAAGAAAAACAAGAATTCAGAAACAATATGGTAGTGTTTCTCTAATGGGGCATGTGCTAGAGGTATGTGATCTAGAGACATCCATATGCACTTAGTCAACCTGAATGGGAGAATTTTATGGTTGATGAGTATCATTCCTTGATGATGAATGGCACATGGGATTTAGTTCCTCAACTTCAAGAAAAGAATGTAATGGGAATGTTGAAGGGTCTGCATTTGAAGGTGTGGTTGAAATATGGCATGTTTTGGTAGTTAAGGAATTTTCTTAGAAATAAGGCATCAACTACACTAAAACCTTCGCTCCAATTGCAAAGATGAACTTTGTTCGACTAATTCTTTCACTTGTTTCTCATTTTGGATGGGAGGTACATTAGATGGATGCCAAAAGTTCTTTTCTACATGGTGATCTCATTAAATAGATTCATATGGGGCAACCCCTCTATTTTGAGAAGGATGGAAGTCTTTTGTGCCAATCGAAGAAATCCATGTATGGTTTGCAACAAGCACCCAGGGCATGGTATGAGAAGATTGATGGTTTATTCCTTAATCTCGATTTCAAATGTCGTGAATTACATCACAATATCTATGTATTACATCTCAATGGTGAAACATTAATTTTTGCTTGTATGTAGATGATCTATTTATTGTTGGAAGCAATGTTTATTTAATTTTGGGTTTGAAGAAACAATTAACAAATAATTTGAAAAAACTGACCTCGGTTTGTTGTCATCCAAGTCTTACAAATGTATGACGATATCTTTATTTCTAAATCTAAACATGTGTTAAACCTTTTACCAAAGGTCAAAATGGAAGACTTTAAATCATATGATACAACTTATCAATCATAAGTGAAGATAACCAAGGAGTGTAATTCTTTGAAAGTCGATGCTACATTCTATTGACAACTTGTCGGTAGCCTTATCCATTTTACTCACAATCAACTTGGTATTTCCTTTGTTGTCAATGTGGTTTCCTAGTTTATGGAAGATTCACAAGAAAGTCACCTTAAAGTCACAAAGAGAATTGTCCATTATATCACTGGAACTTACTAGCTTGGTATAAAAGTATTTTAGTGACAAAGTGAACACTTTAGTCAACTACACCAACTCAGATTGGGATAGAGATGGTGACGACATGAATTCTACATCTAGCTATGTGTTTCAACTTAGCTCTAGACCCATTTTCTAGTATTGTAAAAAATAGAATATGGTCTCTCTTTCAACCACATAAGAGAAATAACATGGTGCAGAGCATGTTGACGTAGAGGTAGTATGGATTCGACATCTCATGGGTGAACTTGGATTTCTAGTTGAGATATCAGATGTAGTATATTTTTATAATCAAAGTGTGATATAGGTTGCAAAGAATCATGTTGCACACAATAAAACGAAGCATGTGGAGCCTCGTGCTCATTATTTGAAATAATTAGTACAAGTAAATGTTGTGAATCTTCTTTATTGTAGGACATATGATCAAGTTTCTAATATATTTGTAAATCCTTGCATAAAAGCTAAGTTTATAAAACTTTGGGCTATGATTGTGCTTCAGTTATTTGAAATTATGGGGGGTCTATAGAAGTAATTTCACCTCCTTAATATTCAGAGAATTGTGTTGAATGGGGGGGTGTTGGAATAGTAGGCCATGTAGGTTCATCATGTCGTTGGATCTTCTAGTGATAGTTAATAATTGTCAGTCAACTAGCAAAGTTGATTGAGTGGTTGACTAGGCATTGGGATTCTTGGACAACTACAACAAAGTAGTCATCTGGTGCACATAAAATATACTTAAGTTAAGGGGTTTGCTATGCGCTCTTAGAAATTTATGTGGACCTTGTCTTCCTCACTTCAAGGGAGTTGGTTACACCTCAGTGTTATATAATATGACCTTATGGATCAATTTAAGTGTAAAATAAGTACTATGTGATATATGTTGTGTATGTAAGTCTTTTTGTTTCTTACATTGATATGTATGTTGAGCTATGATTGGTTGTGCTTAAGTTCCCTGACAGTGTCTTTAGACACCACCTCTCTCTTGGAATACTAGCTCTATGATCTATCGAATCCTCTAATTCTCCAACAATTGGTTGATGTAGATGTTGTTGGAGAGATATATCAAATTATAGTTTATTTCTTATCTATAGGAGACACTAATGCCTGTCTCTTA
>CBVK0100120717.1:0-24060 GCA_900067695.1 Picea abies
CCTTGGACTCAAAAGTAGGAACCAAACCCACCAACAAGGCCCAATTAGACTCTATAGCATTTGAAGATGGAATGGTTCTCTAGATCTTGCGATCCGGCCAGTTTATCGATGGGCTTTATGTTTTCTTGTGAAGGCTCTCCCTTCAGTTAAGGTTGTTCTTCTCTTTATTTTATCTTGAAGTGGGACTGGTCTAAGAGATGCAAGCCAGTATAAACCAACTTGACAAATGACAAGATTAAGTTTTAACTATTCGGAAGAGGATGAGCTTTGGAGAACCCGCTTCTCAAACATGCAGACAATGATTCTATACCATAGGCCTAGTACTAATACCATCGACCATTGTTCATTGGTCGATGCCTCTATTTATAATATAAAGTTAAACTGTAATTAATGGCTAAATATAGTTTAAGCCCAACAAAAATCGCCATGTGGCATTATCATCAAATAGTTTCTTTAGCAATCCACCTGAGATATTTCTTGAAAAGAATGACTCATTTCGTATTCAGACCAACTGATAAACAAATCTTCATAGGTTTGAGCCCATGGGAGCCTATGTTGTTCCATTGGGGCAACATATACTCCTCAAATATCTATTTCATGTGCTCTGTATTTTACCAAACTGGTGTTCAGTTGTTGCAACATGATTCGAGCTCTGATCAGGTGTTCCGTGAATTGTTGCACTTGTCCTGACCTCGCATCGGTTATCTTCGCGAACTCTTCGGTCCTCAGAGAGTCTTGTTCGGCATACAGATTGATCACCTTGCTCATATCGGTAAATGTATCGAGGGTGCGGAACTCAGGGATCCCAGAATCCTAGATTTCTCTGATAATTCAGCTTGGAACTCAGGGATCCCAGAATCCTAGATTTCTCTGATAATTCAGCTTCGACATTTCTTTAGAGTCCTTCAACGAGGCCACAGGACAAACTCTGTTTTGCTAGTCGGGAGAATTTTTCCTGCAATCAAGGTAAAGGAAGTTTAGCGATTAAGAAACCTATGATAAGACATAAAAAAAATGAAAAAACTAACACATACCTATGTATCTCACTAGTCTCAGTCGTTTAATACTTATGTGATCCCAGTTGCTCCATCATTTCTCTATAAATTCTGGGAGTTCTGTGGGGAATTCTACACATAGTCGAGCTTATATTCCCTAGAATTCTGGTCTGGCGAGTTTATCTTGGCGAAGTCCCACGTAGTAGTCCTTCATAATATGCAGACGCCCAATTCCCTACGTTGTTTCATTATGGGGTCCCTTTTGAACACGGGATGGGGTTTGCGAGGTAGCCAGAGTGTCATGTCTGAGCTCCAGTGTGCCTGGGACTCTTTCTTATTATCTTCCCGTGTCCTTGAAACTCCAACGGGAGGTATAGGCCCTTTCTTGGAGATGATGTCGGCATTCCCAACAGAGATTGGGGTGGAAAAAGGTATGTCTAAGAGAGGTATGCTGGGAAATGTAACTTCCCAGGAGCAAAAACCACAGAGAAGAGGAAGGCCTAGGAAAGATACGGGAAAGGGAGAAGAGGCCTGCCTTCTAGCCAAGCTGAGTGTATGTCCAGCTCCTGAGGGATCTGTGATGATTACCAATTGGTGGGAGCTAGTTGGGACTACTGATAGAGGAATTGGGAGACGAAAGGAAAAGGAAAAAGCATCAGGTTCTACCGTTAAGAGTCCTGCTCAATGGT
Source organism: Picea abies (assembly GCA_900067695.1). NCBI lineage: Eukaryota > Viridiplantae > Streptophyta > Pinopsida > Pinales > Pinaceae > Picea > Picea abies. The sequence continues at coordinate 1,685 of CBVK0100120717.1, forward strand.
TAGAGCGAGCTCAACTTGCAATAGCTGAACTCTACGAGACGAAAGGAAAAGGAAAAAGCATCAGGTTCTACCGTTAAGAGTCCTGCTCAATGGTTAGAGCGAGCTCAACTTGCAATAGCTGAACTCTACAAAGAGAATAGAGAGTTATGGAGCCAACTGGCAGTGAATAACCGAGAGGTATCGATGTCGGAGGTTCGTGGAGGTAGCGCGGTTTGGCTCCAGAGACGGCTTAGAGAAGTGTAAGATACCATTGTGCAATTATGCAAGGCCCAGAGGACAACAACAAAAGGGGAACAGATGACATTACAAGGTGCGAAGGACAGTCCGAGAGAGGATCAGCGCACAGGAGATACATAGTGGGAGGGTTCTTTCCTTGAGTCCTCGGAGGTGTCACTTCTAAAATTTTGTTTTTCTCTTTTGTAAGGGCTTTGCATTCGTACTGTGACTGGACCAATTCACTAGTTGATCGGGGTTGTCTACTTGTATGTAAAACAATCCTTGTGGGAGTTTTGATTGTATGAAGAATTTGAAAGTGTTTTGAATATATCATGCTCCTTTCAGATGTGGATTAAATGTGTCTTCTTATTTAAATTTTTTCGTGCTCATCATTGGATTTCATAATTGTTATCATTGTGTTTGTAAATTTGTTGATGTGTTATCTACTAAAACTTTCGATATCGGTTGACGTTAATGTGTTGTTATTAACCGGGGTCATTAAAATATATAAACATAAAGAGAGTACCTGGCTAGCGGGTAGGATATGCACTTGGGGACTTCATACGTGTCGAAATCACATAACGGGTTAGGTACAATGACTATTGATGCTCGAATGGTGTCGGGGGGAATTAAAAATTAATGCATGGTTTTCTTTGCAGGTTAACACGTTGTAAATTTTCGATGTTGAAATTGTATTAGGGGGTGGAAATATCACTTTCCAATTGCGCAACGTTTACAGTTGCCTTTATTTTCCGAAGCTGAATGGATCGAGCCTCGGCACAACCCCTGCCAAGGTTTATTCATAGAAAAATTAAAGCTTTCATCGGTCGACGCCGACGAATATTTGTGCTTGGTTATTTCGAATCCTCAAGCGATTTATCACCCCTTCACCTCTATCGATGCCGAACTACCTAAGAAAATCGAGGAAAACTTTTAGATTGTTGATTTTTTGAGCAGTTGTAAAGTTTCTTTTAGAGTTAAGAAGGTTCTTTGTTGTACGTTTGAACTCAATTTTAATCGATTGAATCATGAAACATAAAAGATAACAAGAGACATCAATTTCATTCTGAGGTAAAAATAGACAACGCAGAGGGTCAAGTGGTACCCAAAAAAGGAAATGGTCATTGACTTTTTAAGGGTGTGTTGAGTTCTCAACAAATGGCGATTCATTAGGCGAATGTAGAATCTTCAGTTCCCCTTCGTTTCCCTAAGGGTAATAATTCCAATCAAAACATAAAGCACACATACTTATTCATATATATATATATATATATATATATATATATATATATATATTAATTTAATTTATTGGAAGTATTGTTTTAGGGCTTAGCCATTTACTGGGAGAGCATCAAGTTCCCCCCTCAAATTTTGCAACTGATAAGTACCAGCCCCAATTTTCTCGACCACTTGGAAAGGCCCATATATATATATTAATTTAATTTATTGGAAGTATTGTTTTAGGGCTTAGCCATTTACTGGGAGAGCATCAAGTTCCCCCCTCAAATTTTGCAACTGATAAGTACCAGCCCCAATTTTCTCGACCACTTGGAAAGGCCCAAGCCATAGGCTCTGAAACTTGGAATGTTTCCCTTTTGGTTCATTTTCCCTATCCCACTTCAGGACTAAGTCTCCTACTTCAAAGTTATTTTCCTTAGCCTCATGCTTATCAAACCATATTTTCACTATTTGTTGGTGGGCTAGAAATTTTGACTTAGCCTTTTCTCTTTCTTCTTCCAGCATGAGCAAAGTGTTGATCCTTTGTTGCATGGCCGATGAGGGTTCTTTGTTGGAACTTTGGGCTAGTTGAAGAGATGGAAGATAGAGCCCATTTGGGAGGATGGCTTCTTTCCCATAAACCATAAAATATGGGGAATTTCCTATAGTTTATTTTGGTGTGACCCTATCAGCCCATAGAGAATTATGAAGTAAATTATGTCAACTTCTTTGGTTATCTGTAAACATCTATTTTAATATCCTTACTAGGTTTTTATTTGTTGATTTTTCCACACCGTTTCCCTAAGGGTAATAATTTGCAAAGTACTTGATTATGATTCCTTTGTCCAGAGAAAACTCTGTCAATAGGGTAGAAGAGAAGTAATATGCATTATCAAATACCAGAACAGAGGGGACACCAAACCTTGTGATCAGTTGTTGTTCTATAAATTAGATTACTACCTTCTTGTTTACATGAGTCAGAGGAATGGCCTCTACCCATTTCGTGAAATAGTCGGTGGTAGTAAGGATATACCTGTGTAGTTTTGAAGAGATCGGGGTAATTTCCCCTATTATTTCTAACCCCCATTGCTCAAAAGGCCTAGAGACAGTCACGGGTTGAAGTGGGATTGCCTCTCTTTTCTCTTTTCCAGCACTTACTTGACAAGTCTTGCAGTTCTTAGCATAAGCATGAGCTTCTTTGAACAAGGTGGAAAATAATAGTCAACTCTCAGGATCTTATGAGTGGTGGTGTTTCCGGTGAAATTTCCCCCAGTGGGGGCATCATGGAGTTCCTTCAGCACTTTGTCTGCATCCTTGCATTCGATACATCTTAATAGTACATCTTAATAGTTGATCCGAAAAAGCACTGAATTTATGAGGCGATATTGGGAAGATTTCAACCTGAAGGATTTTATTTACCTAGGGTTCAGGTTTTCGGGACAAGTCCCATGATACATAAGATGAGTTAAATATTTATACCAAGAGCCTGGTCCCAGGGAGGTGTATGGTGCTTCGCCACACCATAGTTCCATCTCGTTTTCCCATCTGGAATCTTCATTCACTTGATTCTGTGCTTTGGCTACAAGCTTACATAACCCTTTTCCTTTCACTAGCTTGGTCGGTTTTATATCTAGGTCGAATTCTTGGACTACTACCATACAGTTCCCTCTTCTTTCCCCCATTTCTTGTTAGGTAAATAGGGATCAGACTGTGGGGTGTGGCACAATCACTTTAGTATGATTCTTGAGGATGTAAGACCTGAAATGCTTCACTGCCTTATACACTGTGTAAGCATGTTTGTCTATAGTAGGATAGTTAAGCTCATCTCCTTGAATATTAGTGCTCATAAATGACATTGGGGCTTCGTTGTTGTCCTCATCCTTCTGATTCAAAACCGTAGCTAGCAATTTATCAGAGGCGAAGGTATAGAGGAAAAAGTCTCTATTGAAATCGGGACTTTGCATCACCGGAGCCAAGGATATGGAAGCTTTGATAGTGCCGAAGGAATTTTTTACCTCATCATCCCACTTAAATTCGGCATCCTTATGGATCATCTTTTGTAATGGCTTGAAGATTTCGGCGAAGTTGGGAGTGAATTTCCTCATAAAGTTGATTTGCCTGAAAAAGGACTGCATAGCTTTCTTGTTATGGGATAGCGGGAGTTTAGCTATGGCCTTTATCCTTTCGGGGTCTATGTGAATCCCTTCTTGAGATATAATATTTCCTAACACCTTACCTTCCTCGACACCAAAAATATCTTTCTTCGAGTTCAAAGATATACCGTATTTCCTGCATCTCTCGAAAATCTAAGTTAAGTGTTGATGTGATCTTCTCTATTCTTTGAGTACACTGTTACGTCATCTAAATACACTACCATACATATATTGATAAGTCCTCCAAAAGCTACATCCATGGCCCTTTGGAAGGTTTCTCCTACGTTGATTAACCTAAAAGGCATGTGTTTATAAGCGAAGGTTCCCCATTTGGTTTAGAAGGTGATTTTAAGACGATCTTCCTCTGAAACCAATAATTGGTTGTAGCCTGAGAAACCATCTAGTAGAGAGAAAATATTTGAGCCTGACACAGTCTGAAGGAGTTGCTCCATTGGTGGGACTGGATAATTGTCTTTTTCTAAATCTCTGTTGAGGTTCCAAAAATATATGCATAGTCGGATCTCTCCCAACTTTTTCCTTACCAGAACAAGATTTTCTACCCAGGTGGAATTCCTAACTTGGAAGATTATCTTCAAATCTAAAAGCTTCTTTAATTCCTTATACATGAGAGGTTCCAAGGATGGATGATACTTTTGGAGCTTCTGTTGGAAAGGTTTCACTTCAGGTCTTAACGGGATAGTGTGTTGAATAATGCGAGTGTCATACGTTTTCAAATCCCTATAGGACCATGCGAAGACATCCTAATATTGTTTGAATAGTTTGAGATAAGATTTATTTTCTTCTTTAGACACATTTTTGCTGAGATTCACATTCTTTGGGTTTTCTGGGGTTCCAAGATTTACAGTTTCATGGAGGGGACAAGAGCTACCCGTCTTTGCGTTTTTTGGTCCTCTAAATCATTCCTTCAGATCAAACAGATTCTCTAGATTAGATATCCCATTAGGGATTGTGTGAGCCTTTGATTTATCCATATGTTGTTATGTCCAAGGATCGACTTCCATTGATTTCTCTTGGAACTCTTCATCATCAATAGCAAGATCCTTGAAGTTGTCTTGGTTGGTTAAGAAGTTTATGATATGTTCATCTCCCTCAAAGACCCTCCAATTAGAAATGTTATTAGGTATCGATGGTTTGTAGAGTAGTTCTATAGTGAACTGGGAGGCTTCATAATATTATAAAGGCGACAGTATAGAAGTGGTTGTGGCTAACGAGTCGGAAAGAATATTATTTTCTATAGGAATCACAGTGATACTGAAAGCCTCAAAGCGCTCTATTAACCCATGCACCTCCTACTGGTAGTTATTTAGATGAGGCAAATTGAAATGTATATTATTCCTCACTTGTCTAATAATAATCTCAGATTCTCTAAAAACTTTCAACTCTTTGACATCTAGATCTATGGCTTTCTTTAGCTCTTGTACTAGAGCTTCATACTTGGTAGTGTTGTTGGTACATTCAAATTCTAGTCTATAGGAAAAGAAATGATGTTTACCTTTATGATCGATGAGGATGCACCCTGATCCTGACCCTTCTTGTGATTAGGTCCATCAAAATAGAGAGTCCAAATTGGTGAATGACAGTCTCCCTTTTCTCTCCCTTCTTTAATGTTTTGATCCCCGATCTTTTCCTCCACGATTCCTAGAATGGGGTTTTGATAGAAGAGCGAGACTCCTATCAACATCAACAATTCTTCTTGAAAAATCATTTCAGAGTTCTGGGCAAATGGAAAATTGGATAGGAGAGGAGAAAAGTTCCTGAAATGGGACTCACGGGAATAATTGCCCAATACGAGAAAGTTTGTAGACATGGGTTCGTTCGGGGTTTCTATATCAGTGACCATACGCTTCAGATATTTCTCCCTATCGATCCTGATCATGTTATTTTATCCCTTCAGTGGTAGTCAAAGGTGAGCCCAATCTGTACTAAAATATCCATTGAGTTTTTCAGACCAATCTCAGCTCAACAATAGCCCATATGCCTCTGGGATATCTACCACAATGATGTCAATCACTTGCATGAAATTAGGATGTATCGCTATCCTAATACTCACATATTTGAGTTCTCCCATGACCTTGATCTAAGTTCTGTCTAATTGTATGACATTCTTATCACTTTTGAGAAGGACAATGCCTAACTTGTTACAAATGGCCAAGGGCATCACGTTGGAGGACGCCCCAAAATCTACCAAGAAATTATGAAGGTTCCTATTGAAGAATTCAAATGTCAAGAGGAAAGGTGGGGCAAAGGGATTTTCCCTCCTGTCTCCCGAACAAGTGTTCATAGTTGGTTTGCTCACTGGATCGGTGGAAGACAGATTTCTTTCCAGGTCACTTGCTACCGCCGGATTTTCTGCGGAGCTCAGAGCCTGCAATAGGAAGTCTTTCTGTTGGTGAATCTTACACATGTCCATAACAGATATGTTAGCCCTTAACATGTTCAAATCTTTGACCACGTTATAATCTAGTTTGGTGATTCCCATGTATTGAATACTTATAGTTTTCTTGCCAAAGGCGAAAGGCGTTTTAGGGCGATCAAAATTTGCCTTACTCTTCGAGACCTGGGCGGTGTCGGTATCTTTCGATCCAGGAGGACCCTTACTATGCATCTGTATCGCCAAAAATTTCGCGGGTCGTTCCTGAGACTCAAACAGGTCGCTAGAAGGTATGATCAGGTCGGGATCCCATATTAGCATGGATGTGTCTCGTGGTGGATCAATCTCTTCCTGATCATAAATATTGATAGCTGAAATACTTGGTTGTTCAGTTAGGGAGACTTCATCTAGGAATCGATTGGCCATCAAATTCATGGCATGTACCCATTGAGGGAAGTTTATTTTGGAGTGGTTTTCCTATTGATAAGTGCAGAAAGAATCATACGCGACATTCCCTAGATCAATATTTAAGTTGGCTGGGGGAGATTCAATTGCCTTGAACGACGGGTTTCTTTTAAATAAAGGCTTATAGGGCCTTTGGCCTAGGTTTCCTTCTCCTGCATTTCTTTTCATGTCTATGATCTTGTTTGATAATTTCTTAACCATGCGTTGTAGATATTCTATATCTCCATTACCCTTGTCGGGGATTGGATCAATTTTCTTTCCTGGTGGCATAGCCAACAAGAGTCCTCTCCTAGGAGGGGGCTGGGTTTCTCTTTTCATCAAAGGGGCCTGGCCTTCTTTACATCCTTTCATCTAGAATTCTATCATCTTGGCCTCTTCAAAATTCTCTGCAAGGGTTTGCTTAGTGGCCCTTTTTATGAACATAGAAATAGAAGCCGAAAGCACGTTGGCATAAACTTCTATTTGCAACTCTTGAGTTGGTTTCAACACAGGCTGGAATTTTCTTAGGATGGTCATGCATATTTGATTAAAATATTTGAACCTCTCTTTTCAGCTCATGGTGGCTGCAAACAACTCATCCATCACAGCTCCCGTGGTAGTTTCCTCCACAAATTTATCCAAAAATTCCTTCTGGAACTTGGTCTAGCTGGTTATGGATCCTACCGATAGATTAAAATACCACGTGGAATCCAAGTTCTCAAATGTGTAAGGAAAGAGCCTACAAAATACGTCTTCATGCTGAAAATTCATAAGCCTTATCACGAGTATGAACTTATTGATATGATCTTTAGGTAAACCTAAGGTTTCAGGGTCATATTTAGGGAGCAGCTTCTCCGAGTGCCGTGGAAGATTATGTACTCATCCAAGGACGGCCACAGCATCTCAGGCCAGCCAAGGTTGGTTGTTTTCCAGTGAGACTTCCATGTCCTCCTCATGGTTGTTATTTCCTTCCATATCTTCTGAATCTAAGTCAAACTCTTCCTCTTCTGAAAGTTCATTAGGTTCAGAGAGGTCATCGGCTGACGTTTCAGGTATTAGATCAAGAGGTTCTTGAATTTTAGTAATCATGAAATATATTAGGTCTTCTATAGAATTTACGAAAACTTCGTTGGGGGTGTTGACCATAGGTTTGCTTTGTTGTTTTCTTAGAGGGAGTATGGTAGCCAAGGACAACACACCGATCTATTGGGCGGAGGCTCTTGTGATTCTGCTGAATTGATTTACTTCTTCATGAGGAAGAGCATAAGGTATTTCAGGGTGAAACGGTTCTTCCTTGAGCTGGGGTGAGTTATCTATTTTGGGAATGCTCAGTGTGTGTGGGTTGTCTTGTGAGGGACTAGCCATACATGTGGGTCGTTGCAATTCTCTAGGTTGCTTGAAATGCTAAATGAAATATGTTTTTATCCATTCATTATCAGGCCCTCCTTCTAGCGCCAATTATGTTGATGGGACTTAGCTCCTTGGACTCAACAGTAGGAACCAAACCCACCACCAAGGCCCAATTAGACTCTACAACGTTTGAATATGGAATGGTTCTCCATATCTTGCGATTCAACCAGTTTATTGATGGGCTTTATGTTTTCTTGTGAAGGATTTCCCTTCAGTTAAGGTTGTTCTTCTTTTTATTTTCTCTTGAAGTGGGACTGGTCTAAGAGATGCAAGCTAGTATAAACCAACTTGAAAAATGAAAAGATCAAGTTTTAACTATTGCGAAGAGGTTGATCTTGGGATAACCCGCTGCTCAAACATGCAGACAATGATTATATACCATAGGCCTAGTACTAATACATTAACCAAATGAGCATCCAATTACTATCTGAGAAACTAACTATCAGAAAGAAAACACATATGTGACAAGATGATGGCAAGCAAAATAATTCATCTACCATAACATCCATCACATGATAACACCATGATTTATCTTCATCATTAAAGAAAATAGCATTAATACTGTGCAGCAGATAACTTGACAACATAATTAATTGCACTTACTCATTACTACATCATTCATGGAACATGATCAGAAGTAACCCTTCTCAAAATCCAATCACATACATCTAATGAAAATAGCTTGTTTTTGGTCTAGAAGGACTTCTCAATTCATAGTTGTCTCAAAATAATTCTTAACAACAAAAAAGAAAGAGTTCTTACAACAACCATCGACCATTGTTCATTGGTCGATGCCTCTATTTATAATATAAAGTTCAACTGTAATTAATAGCTAAATATAGTTTAAGCCAAACAAAAATAACCACATGGAATTATCATCAAATAGTTTCTTTATCAATCCACCTGAGATATTTCATGAAAAGGATGACTCCTTTTGTATTCATACCAACTGATAAACAGATCTTCACAGGGTTGAGCCCATGGAAACCTATGTTGTTCCATTGGGGCAGCATATACTTCTACGATATCTACTGCATGTGCTCGGTATTTTAACAAAATGGCATTCAGCTATTGCAGCATGATTCGAGCTCTGATCGGGTGTTCCACGAATTGTTGCACTTGTCCTAGCCTTACATTAGTTATATTTGTGAACTCTTCAGTCCTCAGCAAGTCTTGTTCGACGTACAACTTGATCACCTCTCTCATATTGGTAAATGTATCGGGGGTGCCGAACTCGAGGAGCCCTGAATCCTTGATTTCTATGATAATTCAGCTTCGACATTTCTTTAGAGTCCTTTGGCAAGGCCACAGGACGAAATCTATTTCGCTAGACAGGAGAATTTTTCATGCAATCAAGGTAGAGGAAGTTTAATGATTAAGAAACCTATGATAAGAAATAAAAAAACCAAAAAAAATAACACGTACCTATGTAGCTCGCTAGTCTCAGTCATTTAATACTTACGTGATCCCAGTCACTCCTTCATTTCTTTATAAATTCCAGGAGTTCTGTGGGGAATTATATGCATAGCTGAGCTTATATTCTTTGGAATTCTGTTCTAGCGAGTTTATCTTGGCGAATTCCCACATAGTAGTCCTTCATCATCTGCAAAAACCCGAGTCCCTATGCTATTGCATTATGGGATCCCCTTTGAACACGGGACATGGTCTGCGAGGTAGTCGGAATGCCAGGTCTGAGCCCCAGCGTGTCTAGGACTCTTTCTTACTAGCTTCTTATGTCCTTGAAACTCCAATACGAGGTACATGCCCTTGCTAGGAGATGGTGTTGGTGTTCCCAGCAGAGATCGGGGTGGAAAAAGGTATGTCTAAGAGAGGTATGCTAGGAAAAGTGCCTTCCCAGAAGCGAAAACCATGGAGAAGAGGAAGGCTTAGAAAATATACAGGAAAAGGAGAAGAGGCCTGCCTTCCAACTGATCTAAGTGTACGTCTAGCTCCTGAAGGGTCTGCGATGGTTACCAATTGGTCAGAGCCAATTGGGACTACCGGCATAGGAAGGGGGAGATGAAAGGAAAAGGAAAAAGCACTAGGTTCTCCCGTCAAGAGTCTCGCTCAGCGGTTAGAGCGGGCTCAACTCACAATAGTTGAACTCTACCAAGAGAATAAAGAGTTACAGAGCCAACTGGCAGAGACAAACTGAGAGGTATCGGTGTGACAGGGTCGTGAAGGTAGCATGGTTTGGCTCCAGAGATGGCTTAGAGAAGCGCAATATACCATTGTGCAATTACGTGAGGCATAGAGGACGATAGCGAAACGGGAGCAGATGACATTACAAGGTGAGAAGGATAGTCCAAGAGAGGACCAACACACATGAGATACATAGTGGGAGGGTTCTTAGCTTGCGTCCTCAGAGGTGTCGCTTCTACAATTTTGTTTCTCTCTTTTGTAAGTGATCAGAATCTGGACCAGGGGTCAAAAAAATGCTCAATTTTCAAAGTGCTCGGAATGCAATGAAAATGGTACCATTGCGTCCATCTCATTCTCCTGATTCCGGCGGTATATTTACTTTCGCAAACGGAGTCTGTATGGAGAAGTTATTGAGGTCTGTTCGCCGAGCCAAACAGGCAAAATTTTATGCTGACTGGGTAGGCTGTACTGCCACATGGCAGGGCCGTACAGTGCTGACGTAGGTGTCCGTACAGGACACGTGGCAATTTCTGGGCGTGACATGTGTCATGCAATTATGGATTTTTCAGCGTACAGTTGGACCTATTGGGAGGTGACACGTGTCACCACTGGATGGGTGACACGTGGCACATGCTGACGTCATCATCCGCGTGGCCTAGTGACGTGGCAGCTGAGTGGCAGCGCTGATGTGGCGGTTTATGGTTCGTTGGAAGCTTGACGAATTAAATTGTGACACGTGGCATCTTTGTGGCGAATAATAGGGTGCCACGTGGCCCACTCAGGGGCTGCCACGTGGCACCCCGATTTTCACTAATTGGTCTTGGGTTCAAAATTTTTGGGGTCGACCGGATTTGAACCGGTGACCTCCCAACATTCAACACCTACACATAACTCTACTAGCCAACAAGCCGCGCATGTGTCTTGTCATATGGATCGGCGTTTTTGTTTTTAAAATTGTGTAATATTTGAATGGTAAAAGGGGGCGGGCCGGGGCTTAGCCCCGACCCAAGGTTACATGGCTCGTTTTATATGCCCATACCCTCTGACTTGGCACAGTGGTTACCATATAAACCAACAGTGCCGTTGCACATTTCATACGACCACATTACACATGCATTGGCGCGCGTTGTGGGGAGTATTTCATTTAACCGGTGGTTATATTGTTATATATGCATATATATTGAAATGCAGCTCGGGGTTATAACATTCAATGCCACGGTTTTAAAATGTTTTTCATGTGACCAGTGTGGTTGTTAAAAGGTGCACGGGTGTTACAACATTTTATGCCACGGTTTAATAATTTTATGGTGGCCTTTGTATTGGAATGGCACGCAATGTGGGTATTATATTTAAACCCGGTTCTATTGTATTAAAACCATTGTTTAAACATTTGCGCGCGTGGATTTTATGTTTCAAACAGTTGGCGCATTTTTTGGGGCGGAGTCCGCCTTTTTTGGCAAATTGCTAATTTTAGTGAAACTAACTCCAGTTATGCCTAATTTAGTGGAGAAAAGGAGGAGGAATCAGTTATTGCCATATCTTTGGCTAGGGAAAACCTTTCTTCACGTTTTTTTGATGGATTTTGGGTCTCTTCGACCTTCTGGAGCCAATGGAGCAGGTTTTAGAGCCATCTGAGGTCATTTGCAGGTGATTTTGCTTCAGGGAAGCTTTCAGGGCCACCAGGGCCATTTCAGTGCTTGAGCTGTTTGGAGGCTATGTGCATCCATTTTTGGTGATTCAAAAGCCTAGGTCTGCTATTTTCGACCTTCTGAGTCTGATGGCAGAGGTTTCAAAACCATTTGAGGTCATCTTCACCTTGAAATTCTCCATGCAATATTAAAGGGCCACCAGGGTCATTTGGGGAAAGTACTGTATAAGGTACAATTTCACTGTTTAAGTGTTTGGGAAAGAGCATGTTCAGCAAATTCCTATCTTCTGATTCTGTATTTACAGTCAGATTTGTCTGTCAAGACACTCATATTCTTGTATTAGCATTTGTAGCATTTTAATACAAGAGGACAAGCCTAGTGTGGAAGGTTTGGTCCAGCAGATGTAGCCCAAAGGGGGTGAACTGCTTTATCATTTTGGTATTGCTGTGATTTGTTGTGTTATTGCTGCATTTTATATTGCTGTACATTGGTTCATAACACCTATTTAATCACTTAAAAGAATCTTTCTCCTCACAAGAACATTGACAAGAAGAGGCAAGAACCTTACACATAAACAAGTTGCACATTTTTAAGCCATGAAGCAAGTGTATGTCAAAGACTTCTAAGTGTTTACTTCGTTATTTCTTTAGGCAGAGCCTGTAGAGGGCCAGGTAGCCTCTGGAACTCATCCTCTCTTTAGAGGTGACATGTCCGGTGAATTCCCCTACAGTCTATCTCTGTATAAGAAATGATAAAGTTTCACATTTTCGGAGGTCACATTGGAGTGTATAACTCACATTTGAAATTATGGAAAATGGATACCTTGCACCCTTAAACAAGTACATTCCATTTTCAGATCAGTAAGGGCTTTGTATTCTTACTACGACTGGACCAGTTAACCAGTTTGTCAGGGTTGTCTAGTTTTATGTAAAACAATCTTGGCAGGAGTTTTGATTGTATGAAGAATTTGAAAGTGTTTTGAATGTATCATGCTCCTTTCATATGTGGATTAAACGTGTCTTCTTATTTAAATTTCTTCGTGCTCATCATGGGATTTCATAATTTTTATCATTGCATTTGTAAATTTGTTGATGTGTTATCTAGTAAAACTTCCGATATCGGTTGATGTTAACGTGGCGTTATTAACCAAGGTCATTAAAATATATAAACATAAAGAGAGCACCTGGCTAGCGGGTAGGAAATGCATTTGGGGACTTCATACGCGTCGAAAGAACACAACGGGTTAAGTAAAATGATTGTTGATTCTCAGATGGCGTTGGGGGGAAGTAAAAATTATTGCATGGTTTTATTTGTGGGTTAACAAGTTGTAAATTTTCGACGTTGAAATTGTATCAGTGGGCAGGAATATCACTTTCCAATTGTGCAGCATTTATAGTTGCCTTTATTTGCTGAAGTCGAATGGATCAGGCCTTGGCACAACCCCTGCAGAGGTTTATGAATAGAAAAAGTAAATATTTCATCGACTGACACCAACAAAGATCGACGCTTGGCTATTTTGAATCCTCAAGGGATTTATTACCCCTTCATCTCTACTAATGCCAGACTTCCTAAGAAAATCAAGGAAAACTTTTAGATTTCTGATTCCCTGAGCAGTTGTTAAGTTTCTTTCAAAGTTAAGAATGTTCTTTGTTGTACGTTTGAATACAATTTTAATCAATTCAATCATGAAACATAAAAGATAAGTGGAGGCACCAGTTTCATTCTGAAGTAAAAATAGACAACGCAGAGGGTCAAGTGGTACCCAAAAAAGGAAATGATCATAGAATTTTTTAGGGTGTGTTGAGTGCTCAACATGTTGTAGGTATTATATGCCTCCACTTTCCTTCTCAATGGCTTGTTTTGATTGTTTCACCAGGGATCTAGTAAGCAATAGTCCTCTCCTAGGAGTAGGTTGAACTTATTTCTTAACCAGGGAGACCTGACCTTATTTACATCCTTTCATTTGGAACTCTATCATTTTGGATTCTTCAAAATTCTCATCTATGGTTAGTTTGGTTTCCCTCTTCACAAACATGGAGATAGAAGCTGGGAGAGCATTAGCGTATACTTTGATTTGCAACTCCTGAGTAGTTTTGGCCTCGGGCTAGAATTGTTTTAAGATAGTGGTGAATATTTGATTGAATTCTTTGACTCCTTCCTTCGAACTCATAGTGGCGGTGAAAAATTCATCCATCAAATCTCCTCTAGTAGTTTCTTCTACAAATTTATGTAGAAAATCCTTCTGGAACTTCGTCCAACTAGTTATCGATCCTACGGGTAAGATAAAATACCACGTGGAATCCGAATTATCTAAAGTGTAGGGGAACATCCTACAAACCATGTCTTCATGTTGGACATTCATCAGTATGATAGATAATGTGAATTTCTTGATATGATATTCAAGGAATCCTAAGGTTTCAAGGTCATATTTAGGAAGTAACTTCTCTGGATGTCAGGGAAGGTTATGGACTCATCCTTGGATGTCCAAAGCGTCTCTAGCCAACCAAGGTTGATTGTTCTGAGGTGGGTTTCCCCTTTCTTCATCATGTTCATTGTTGTCTTCCATATCTTCAGATCCCGAGTTAAAACCTTCTTCTTCTGAAAACTCATCAGGCTCGGAGAAGTTATTGGTTGGTGTTTCGAGAATTAAATTGAGAGGATGTTCGATTTCAGTGAGGGAGAAATATATTAGGTCTTCTACCATGTGCACAAAAACCTAGTAAAGGGATTCGATCACTGGTCTACTTATTTGTTTTCTTTGAGGAAGTAATGGATCTAAAGGCAACACACTGATCTATCGGGCATATCCTCTTGTGATTCTTTTGAATTGATTTAACTCCTCGTGAGGAAGAGCATAAGGTATATTTGTTGGATTACTGAGAGCGGGGGTGAATATGTAATAGAGAAATTTAATCCTTTTTAACCATATAATCCAAGATTTATATCAATGTAGCATTATCATCCAATAACTATAGAGTAAATAAGAAATGAACAAATGAAAAATCATACACATACATAGTACACCAGTGTTTTACGTGGAAACCTAAAGCAGGATAAAACCACAGAATTCTTTTACTTATATGTCTTGAAGAATTACATTCATTGAAAGCACTAACTTCCTTTGTTTTCTAGCTGCAACTGGAAGGAGGCTCCAACCCCCTTATTTCTCAATCTACAACATGAAATAAGCTCCAAATGCCCTATTCTCTGGCTATAACTAGTAGGAAGATACAACCCCCTATGTTCTCCGAATACAACCGGAAGGTGGCTACAACCACCTATACTTTCCCCGTCCAACCGCCCTGAAGTATAAGTAGAATGATGGAACCACTCTCACACTATCACTGTGAGATATACTGCTGTAAACCTGTAGCAATAAACCTTAGAAAGCATCATCAAAATAATTTATCCTCCCTTGAATTCCAGCCTTCTTTTCTTCACCTTCCCTCTAAAATTCGGCTTAGATATCCTTTGGTTACCTCAGTCACCTATAGATATTCAATATGCTCAAGTGTGATGTAAAATGAGAGAGCCTTATCTCTTATTTATACTCTCCATCTTCTAGGTCACTTAACCCATTTCTAGGTCACTTAACCTATTTCTAGGTCACCTAACCCACTTATAGGTCACTTAACCTATTTTCCTCATTTTTAGGGTTAACCACTTTCCATAATTAGAAATTTCTCCATTAATTTATCATTTAAATATTCCTCCTTGAATTGTTCACCTCACTTTATCATTTAAATAATATTCTTTGAATTTGTCACTTCACTTTATTATTTAAATAATCCTTCTTGACTTTGTCACTTTACTTTATCATTTAAATAATAATTTATTCTTTGCACGCTCTTTGACTTCTTTGACCTTTTGGGGCTTCAAGCCAACATATGAGGGTCCTCCAACTTCACAACGTCATAACTCTCAAACCATGAGGAGTTATGTGACGTTCCACATACCACCAAAAATGACATGACATGTACTATCCATATAGAATAGTATTACCTTCAAATATATTAAAACTCATACCATTATACATGAAACAACCTTGGGTCCATTACCCAAACCTTTTTTCTACTCGAATTCGCTACCAGACTTTCTTCAAGGGTTGACATCAATGAAAACCAACCTTAATCAACAATCTTCCCCTTTGGCATTGATGGAAACACTCTGATGCAATACTAAAGTCATATCACTCATGCTCCCCATGGAACCATGTCTCTCCTCTACATCTCTGTGACCATTGATCCCCCTGGAATCATGCCTCTATCATTTGCATATAATAAATATATCCCCCTTTGTCATTGACGTAGGAGCATCGCTCCAAATCACCAAAGCACCAACCAACCAACACATCCAACGTGCATTCATGGAGGAGAGAGGCACAACCCTCTCATTTTTCAAAAATATGAAATCAGACCCCATTTGGGGATTTGCGTTGTAAGTCTTTTAATGCCATGCCACACCTTTGTACAAGTAGTGGTTGAGGTTAACTTTAACGGTTGTCTGCATCTAAGTCCAGATCATAGTCAAGTCTATGACTTCCATTTATGGGATGTAGCCGTAGAGGTATGGAGTGTTGGGTATGTGTTATATTCTTTGCACGAGGAGTAGTGTCTGAGCGCCTGTGCTAGGCACGCAGGGGGGTTAGAGGGGGGGGTGCTAGGCCCCCCCTCGGGGGGTGTAGGGGGCGGAGCCCTCCGCACGGGGGTTCGGGGGTAGCGCCCCCAAAAAATTTTTTTCAGGCCGACATATTTTCGGGACCACATGATATTAGGTGGTTTTTCGGCACATGGTTTTTTGCTGATGGTTTTCTATTTTCGGTTAAGGAATTAGGGTTTTGGACTAATCCAGGTCATTGGGTTAGGGTTTTGAATGCCGTTGGCTCCTATATGTATATTGTATTGTAAACAATGTAA
Source organism: Picea abies (assembly GCA_900067695.1). Lineage (NCBI taxonomy): Eukaryota > Viridiplantae > Streptophyta > Pinopsida > Pinales > Pinaceae > Picea > Picea abies. The sequence continues at coordinate 18,225 of CBVK0100120717.1, forward strand.
CACTATGTATGAATATAATATATGTTGGTTTTCCCGGTTTGGGTTTCCAGGTGAAAAATCTTTGTGTAATGTTTGTATTTGCCATTGTATCTTTTTTGTTCCTTTCTGAATATCAGTTTGCAGTAGATATTGTACAAGGTTAGAATTTACATGGAGTTGCTCTAAGATGGCGATAGCACAAAGGCAGTGAAGAGGATAAGCTCATGGAGCCCTCTTTTGTAATTAGAAACAAGGAATGATAGGAATTAGGGGTGGAGAGTTAGAATAAGAGAGATATCAGGTAGAGAGATCTCGAGGAAGAGAACTGAGACTCTGTAGCAGTGCAGTTTTTGTAAAACAAATTTTGTATAGACATTTTGAGATTAATACAAAGAAGTTTTTCCTTCCCATGAATTGTCTATGTGTTTTTATGCATTTGAGTGTCACTTGCATGTTGTAGATACAGGTGATAGATAGATTTTACTATTTTTTTGTGAGTTTGTCGATTTCTATCTGGCTTCTTTAGAATGTGCAAGGAGTGCACAACATAACACTGGAAGTTCTGTAGCTAGTGCAAGGAGTGCGCATCTGAGCTCTGCGGAGTCAGAAAGAACATGTTAGGAGGGAACAACAGAAGGATTTATAGACTCAAGAAGGATCCTTAGAGTTATTGAACACTTTGGAGGTGGGACTGTGTAGAGGAAAGCACAGGGAGAAGACAGAGCTACCAAAAAATTTGTAGAAGCTCTACCAAGAGGGAATTGAGCCAATGCAAGAGTGCACAAGGAGAACTCACTTTTGAGTTCTGAGAAATGAGAAGTGTCTGCAGAGAATACACTTACAGAGTTGTTGAATACTTTGTAAACTTAGTAAAGTGTGCTTGAGTGGAAAGTAGTCGAGAGGGCACTTATACCCATCTAAGGAGGAGGAACTCTTTATCGAGTTCGAGGGGAACAGAGTTGTTGAACACTCTATGAGAAAAATCATAGCAAGGTGTGCATCGAGCAAGGGGAATGCCAGAAGGGAGATAAACATTTTATTTACCAAAAAATACTTCGAATCTGAGTTATTCGAGATCCTCGAACGCAAGGTGTGCGTAGAAGGTCAAATATTCAAAAGGATAAAATCTCAGGAGGAGTAGCGTGGAGTTGCACGCAGAGTGTAGGCGAAAGGAGTGAAGGTTGAGACCTTCAAAGCATGGAAATCCTCTAAAGAAAGTCAAGAGTGAAGCTCAGGAGGAGGGGAACAACCGTCGTTGGATCGGCACTGGGAGGAAATATCTAGACCGTTGAATCTATGTCCAAGCACAGAGGAGAGTGCACAAGGGAAGAACAAATTTGAACCGTCAGATCTAGCGTAAAGGATCGATAGTCGTTGGATCCGGGAGAAGGTGCACGAGTTTTAAACCTTGTATAATAAAAGGAGAGAGGTCCCATAAAATTCCCAAAAGCATCGAGACTATCCATCTGGAGGACATGTGGCAAAGATCCAGAAGCCGTCGGGGTTTCGGGACTCAGGCGCAGAAGGGTGGCGAAGAGTGAGGACTCAAAATCACTGAAATCATGAAATCATTCTGGACCGTTGGATCCAGGGTGACAAGTGTTAGATATCTATACCAATCGGGGATTTGGGCACTGGGAGAACAAGGGTGAAGACCGGAGAAAACTCGCGAGAGAATATTTTGTGAAATGATCGAAACCATCCATCGTCAAAGGAATCATGGCAGAAGTCCACATAAGTTGGAGGTTTGAAAGGGGAAGAGTCGACATCATTGTGGTCATTGATCAAGAGGACACATGGCAAGAGTTCAGCGTTTCACTGACTCGCATAGGAGAGAAGTCAACGGAGGGAGTTCTAAGAACTCATGACAGGTGAATTTGCGACATGATCGCAACCGTTGGTTAGAGGAGGATCTGGGGCGTCATATCTGGAGTTATCGAAATCAGGAGTTGGGAGGATAGAAGTCCTTGAATTCCACATCGTTGATATCCAAAATGTGACGTTCCCAGAGGATTGGCCCTAGGTCTCCATATAGGGTCACATGGAGAAGATCTAAGGGAGGAGCCAATAGCCGTAAGCCATTTTCGCAGTTTTGGGGTCGAGAGGAATGGGGTGCTTGTGTAGAAGTCCTCAAAATCACGAAATATGATTGCACCTTATCAGGTAGGCCTTTGGTCATTTCAGTGATCACATGAGCGTGAGTTAAGGGAGGATCTTGCTGTGTAGCTAGGCCTTATTTCAGGGTTCGGTGTTTCGAAGGATAGGGAATCGAGGAGAACTCACATGCAGGAGTCTCGAACTACTAAAACGTGAGAGGTGTGTTTCTTAGAGCCTTGTGTCACAACCCAAGGTCATGAGAGAGGAAGGAATGATTGTGGCAGGAGCCAACACCAAGCTTTGTGTTGGTTCATAATAGAGAAGGGTGCCGAAAATCTGGGGGTGTGTGCAGGTTTTATTAAGGCCCACACTAGGGACAAAGGGACCTATGGATTGTTCGAGAGCTTCCAGCAGGGAACCAGAGATCCATTTCATCTTAGGAAAGAGAATGATCCAGTGATCAGGAGGTTGAAAAATCCCACTAGGGGAGGGGGACTGCAACAATCATCAATGGAAAAGGTATATTTCCATCCGGGGCTACTCCCCCTAACTGAAATGTTCTCTTTATGGTGCTTCTTCGTGTACATATAAGACATATAAGATAAGCATTTAAAAGCATTCATTTTGGAGTAGAAATAACTCTGAGTCTCTCGAAAAGATACTCAAAGGCTTCCCGTGGAAGTGGTTTTGTAAAGATGTCTACCACTTGTTCTTTTTTGCCCTCATACTCAACTCTGTTGTTCTTTTCTGCAACCTGTTCCCGTAGTGATACTTGATTGGAATGTTCTTCATCTTGGATTGCATCACTAGGTTCTTTGAGATAATAATGGAACTTGTATTATCACAATAGATTGGAATGGGATCGTCATACTCAGCCTGTATATTTGTCAGATTTTGTTTCATCCAAAGAACCTGTGTACAACATGTTATTGCTGCAATATACTCTGCCTCGACTATAGATAGAGATATTGATGATTGTTTCTTTATTATCCATGATACTAAACACTCAACCAAGTAGAATGTTGCTCCACTGGTGCTTCGTCAGTCATCAATACAACCTACCCAATCTGCATCTGTGTAGGCAATAAGAGATATATCCTTTCCTTTTGGATACCATAATCCAAACTCTTATGTTCCTTTGAGATATTTGAAAATCCTCTTCACTGCTAACACATGTGATTCCTTTGGTGCTACTTGAAATCGTGCCACCTATCCAACTACCTGCATTACCTCTGGTCTGGATGTTGTCACATATAGTAGGCTACCAATCATTGACCTGTATTTCCTCTGATATGTATACTTTGGATCATCATCTTTGCTTAACTTGCAACTGGTTTGCATGGGAGTGATAACTGGTTTGCAATCTTCCATTCCAAACCTATTTAGCATTTCTATGATATACTTGGTTTGAGAAATAAAAATTCCTTGGTTGTTTTGACGTATTTGAAGTCCCAGAAAGAAGGATAGTTCTCCAAGTAATGACATTTAAAATTCATTATGTATATCCTTTACGAATTTCTGGCTTAACCTGTCATCATCACTACCAAAAATAATATCATCAACCTGGCTTAACCTGTCATCATCACTACCAAAAATAATATCATCAACATAAAGTTCAATTAATAAAATATTACCTTGACTTACTTTGATGTAGAGGTTTTTTTCTGCACTTCCTTTTATGAACGTGAGATCGGAAGAGCGGTTCAGCAGGAATGCCGAGACCGATCTCGTTTAGTTTGAGAAATAAAAATTCATTGGTTTCTTTGATGTATCTAAAGACCTAGAAATAAGGATAGTTCTCCAAGTAATGACATTTCAAATTCATTATGCATATCCTTTGCAAATTTTTGGATTAACCTTGATGTAGAGGTTGTTGTCTGTGCTTCCTTTCCATAGTTCGTAGGGAGTTTTGTCATTTTTGTTTCTGAGCATTACCCTGTTTTGAATGTGAAATGATGTATGCACTACATGTGTCCAAAAAATATTTGTCAATTTGGAATCCATCAACATTGTTTGAGCCATTTCCTATGTAATTATCATCCATTATGATAATGTTCCTTTGTCATTGAACCACTCTCTGAACCAATCTATGAATCCATGCTCTCGTCCACTATAATATATCTGTCCAAAACTACTAAGTCTTATTACGAATCCATATTTGTCCATACTGTCCAAGACTCTACTTGTGCAACTCTCCATAATGCGAACCCATTTATCACTATATTATCATGAAGTCTTGATTAATCTATCAAATTGTACTTATCCTAACTGATTGTTTTGAATCTGTCTTCTCAAACTCTGCAAGATATTCGAAGGATGGTTCTTTAGTCTATCACAACTATCGCATAGAATCCCCTTATCTAATATTCATATTACTTGGGATTCTCTAAGGCATATGGCTCAGAACAATTCTTGCTCTGATGTGTATTCATGATCATCTGTATTGGTAGATTCATCATCATCTTCATTGGTAGATTCATTATCTCTCTGAGCTATGACTTCTTTATTTTTGTCTGTGGATTCATCTTTCACTACAATTCCTGAAAGTACAATCTCTTGAAAATATTTCTTATTTACATGTCCTTCCTTTCTTTCAGATATTTTCCAAGCCTTTTTGTATCTGACATCTTTCTTTTTCTCTGTAGAATTTTCTTCATCTTGTTTTATTGCAAATATTGTGATCTCTTGTACCTAGTCTTTGTTCACATGTTCTTCATGTTTTTTTATCCATACTTTCTTATATCATTATTAGGTCTAGGTGTTAAGTTTAATTAGTTTAGAAGTTAAAGTAAATATAGGGTTTCTATAGGATAAATTAGTGTAAGATTGTGTATTAGTTATGCTTTTTTGTATATCACTTAGATAATGTTATATAAATAAGGTAGGTCTAAGCATTATGTTTGTTTTAATAATTAGGTTCTAAAGTTATATATATATATAGATATATAGATAGATAGATAGATAGATAGATAGATAGGTCTAGATATTATGTTTTATTCAAGAATTAGGTTTTAAGTGAATGTAATAAAATTAGGGTTACTAAAGGATATAGTAATGTAAATTTATAAGTTGTCTAAGCTAAGGTTTTTTAAATTTTCTAAGAATTTAATTTTGCCTTAGTTTTAGAAATAGGGCGTTACAGTTAGCCAACCTAATTACAAATCTCAAAACTGTCCTTCATCTACTATTAATTGACCAAGACCAGCAAGCTTTGTAACTGACGATTAGTCCTAATGATGAATCCCGATTCGGATTCGAAACGTCGATGACAAAAATGACACCAACTGTGGATTATCCAACAATAAACCTCGAAATAGAACCATTTGTTGGCATAGGGACAGACCTAGGGTTCAATTCTACAACAATGCACCAACAAAAACCTAACTACCGACCCTTTCGGAAACACCTGAGAAGCATATGAAGTCTCACCTGAGGTAGAGGCAGGGGTGGTTGCAAGACTCCAGTCTCTGCAACCTTAGCTGGGACACAGATCTGTGATTGTAACACCTTAACAAAGCACTTAGTTATTATAGTTTGTTAGTATTCAGATTTAGTTCACAGCACAACTAAACCCCAACGAAAGATCAACGCAGTATTCACACAAACCCAATAGATTCAAACACTAAGCATACAAATAGGGATTAGATCTCGCATCCATCCACATTATTCAACACTAAGCTATCATATCAGATTCATTCATCATCTAATAACGCACTAAGAATTTAATCATATAAACAAGAGAGCAACCATAAAGCACAAA
>CBVK0100120718.1:0-11631 GCA_900067695.1 Picea abies
GCACTCAACACTTAGCACACTTGCAATAGACTAGTCACTACTAGTCGCTATTCACTACTTCTTACATCGCCTAGAATTCTATTTATACATTACAAAATAGGCCTAAGCATGGGTAAACCCATGGGCCGACATTCCCATACACGTTACATAAGCCCAAAACCCAAAAATCCCTAAAAAGAGGTCGAGATCCCATGATTTCCACTTCGTCTTGCGCTTCGCCTTCGACATCCTGTCAAAGTCCCAAAAATAGGTCACACATGACCAAATATCCTCAAAACTTGGTCAAGGGACGAAATAATTGACAGGATTTATGTTTTCTTGTGAAGGTTTCTCTCCTTCAGTTTAGAAGTTCTCTTTTTTGTGTTTTTCTCTTTGGAAATACCGATACAAGATAAAGCCGTTATAAACCAAATAGGTAACAAAGTGGGAACAAACTAAAGTACTGGAGAAGAGGTTGAGCTAGGGATAACCCTTTACTTGAGCGTGTAGGCAATGATCGTCAACCACAGACCTAGTACCAATACGTTAACCATGTGAACATTCCAATTACTGACTAAGTTACAACTTATCAAAAGAAAACACGCATGTGATAAACAACAAAAAGTAACACAATGATTTATTTTCATCATTAAAGATAGAACTGTAACACATTGTATCAAATAACTTATCAATATATTTAATAGCTCTTACTCGTTACTACATCCATTCATGAGACAAAATAGGAAATAGTTCTTCTCCAAATCCAATCATACATGCATTTGATGAAAACATAAACTTGTCTCTGGTCCACAAGGACTTATCAATTGAAGGTAGCTCCAAAATAATTCTTAACAAAACCAAAAATGAGAGTTTCTTGCAACAACCATTGACCCTTAACTAATCGGTCGATGCCCTTATTTATAACATAAAATTATTGAAAATAACGGCTAAAGTGCAGATAAGTAAAAAAAAATTCACCACATGGTGTTCTCTCCTATCATTTTGTCTCAGAGTCATCTCAAGATATCACTTAAAATGGTGACTCTTCTCATAGTCTGACCATTGGATGAACAACTCCTCGCAGGTGTTGGCATATGGGAATCTATGTTGTTCCATCGGGGCCACATAAATTTCTCTCATCTCTACCACATGTGCTTGATACTTGACTAGAATGGCACTTAACTGTTGCAACATAGCTCGAGCTTTGATCGGGTGTTCCATAAACTTTCGCATCTAACCTGGCGCTATGTCTGTGACATTTGATAGTTCTTCACTCCATGTTGAGTCTTTATTGATATGTGATTTGACTATGTCGCGCAGGTTGACAAAGTCGTCGGGTGTGCCAAAATCGGGGAGTCCAACGTCTTTCATCACTCGAATGATCTTGATCCAGTGTTTCTCTCACTTGGCCCATTTCTCTTGAATTTCTCGGTGTGGTTCCCGAGACATTTTTTCCCAATAATCGACCGATTTATTTATGTGATCAAGACTGCTTTCGTTCAACACCCAAATTCCATGTTCTTTATCTCGACCCTGTTGGACTGCACCAATGTAGTCGAATCTCTCCATAGATTTTTATGCTTTCTCGTACCACCACTCCATATCTTTGCACGTTGCAAGTGCCATGAGGGTGTCCTCTTGGAGCTCGGCTATCCTTGCAGTGAATAGGTGTCGCTTGTTTGTGAACTTGCTATAGGCCTCCTTAAATTCTCTCCTGAGGTACACCGTAGCCTATGTGGTGTCTTGATAGTACTTATCCAAGTGGCACAAATTTTCTAGTTCCTTTAGGGCGATGACCAACTCCTTTTCATCTCTTTTAGCTCTTTCTAGGGTGGCATCTGTGATTTCCATCCCTACGCCAATGAGTTTGGACGTCTTAGCATGTTCTGTGTTGATTAGATGTCCCTCTGTAGGGATGAGGATGGAGTGATCTAGAGTGATCCTCCTCTTCTTGGTGGTCCTTTGGACGATAGATTTCCTTTTCTTATCATAAGTTATGGCATGTATGTCAGCTAATTTGTCCATGGGTTTGAGAATCTATTGATCCCCCCATGTGAGTGTGTTCCCTAGACTTCCGATGGTGTATACTTGTTCAAGATTGGGTTCTTGAACTTCCTCATTGTGCTCTGAACATGAAACAACCTTGGGTCCATTACCCAAACCTTTGTCCTACCATAATTCTCTATCGTACTTTCTTCAAGGGTTGACATCAATGACAACCAACCTTAATCAACAGTATCAGGGAACATTTGTTCTTCCCCATGCTAGGGTGAGTTACTCATTTCAGGAGTACTTAGTGTGTGTGGGTTGTCTTGGGAATGAATATCCATGCATGTGGGCTTCTTTGAATCTATAGGCTATCTAAAATATTTTGTGAAATATATATTCAACCATTCATTCTCAGACCCTCCTTCTAGCGCCATTTCTATTGATGGGTCCTAAATCCTTTTAACTCAACAAAAAGAACCAAACCCACCACCGATGCCCAATTAGACTCTGCAACGTTTAATGGTGGAATGGTTCTACAGGTCTTGCAATCCGGTCGAAATAATCGATGGGCTTTACGTTTTCTTGTGAAGGCTTTCTCCTTCAGTTCAGATGTTCTCTTTTTTGTATTTTCTCTTAGTTATGACTGATATAAGATAAATTCAGTATAAACCAACCAGGTGACAAAGTGGGAACAAACTAAACTATTGGAGAAGAGATTGATCTTGGGATAACCCTTTACTCTAGCATGCAGGAAATGATATTCTACCACAGGCCTAGTACTAATACATTAACCATGTGAATATTCCAATTTTTGACTGAGATATAAATTATCATAAGAAAACATGCATGTGATAAATGATGGAAAGTAAAATAATTCACTCAACTCTAATCATCAATCACATAATAATTCATCATTAAAGAAAGAACTGTAAAACATTGCATTAGATAACTTATCAATATATTTAATAGCTCTTACTTGTTATTGCATCCATTCATGAGGCAAAATAGGAAATAGTTCTTCTCCACACCCAATCATACATGCATTTGATGAAAACATAAACTTGTCTCCGGTCCAGAATGACTTCTCCATTAAAGGTAGCTCCGATATAGTTCTTAACAAAACCAAAAATGTGATTTTCTTGCAACAACCATCGAACTCTAACTAATAGGTCGATGCCCCTATTTATAACATACTATCAACCAAAAATAACTAGTAAAGTGCAACTAAGTAAACAAAATCGCCACATGGTGTATTCTTCTATCAATTTTCTAAGAGTCATCTGTGATCACCATCCTTGTGCCAATGAATTCAGACGTCTTAGCATGTTCTATGTTGTTCAGATGTTCCTCTATAGTGATGAAAATGGAGCGATCTAAAGTGATCCTCCTCTTCTTAGTGGTTCTTTGGATAATATCCTTCCTTTTCCGATCATAAGCTATAACATGTATGTCAGATACTTCATCCACGGGTTCGAGAATTTGATGATCCCCCGAGGTGAGTGTATTTCCCAGACCTGCAATGGTATATATTTGTTCAAGATTGGGTTCTTGATCTTCCTCGTTGTGCTCTGAAGGCCCATATTCTTTTTGTCGCTCATCAGGGGTTTGAGTACCGATTGAAATAGAGACGTCAAGGATAGGCTTGGTACATAATTTTTCTTTGGCTGTTGAGGCACCAATTTCCTTCTATGGAGCTTCTTCCTTTGGCTCTTCTGACTCTGGCTCATCCTTCAGAATATCTACTTGGGTCTCCAATGCATCGGGCAGCTTAGTGTCTAGGACACTCTCAACTTCTTGTTCTTTCTATGGAACCTCCTGAATTTGGGCGTCAGGAACATGGGAAGACATCTTCTATAGTCCCTTTGCATCTTTGATATATGCATGGGTCACAAGAGATACATATGAGATCTCATCATCGTCATATATCTTTATCATCTCACTTAAGGGGTTTGATGCACCGATCCTTTTTTATGCTCCGATGGTATTTGGCCAATCCAAAACACCCGTCGATGATCTGAACGGTGGCGGTGTGAATTCAGGGTCGTCTAACTTGGTAATTTCATCAAGGTTTATGAATTTAGGGCTGCTTGGTCCCATCTGGCTTTCATTTGGGTTGTCGATAGGGAGCCTTGACATATTTATGATGTCCCGGTCATTTTGCAGCTGATCGATTATCCACTGCGCATTTTCTATCATGAGTAACACCCTCTCCCATGCATCTTGAGCTTTGGGGGAACTTTTATCTTGCACTGGGGTTCCTTGGGGAATCTCTGCTGCTTCAGCTGCTACCGAGGGGGCTTCTGCTACTTCGATTGCTACTATTTCTTCTTTGGACCTGAGGGATCCTTGAGCCGATTGTTCTATGATTGGTTCCTGTTCATCCAGGCTCATGGCTTTGAACTTTCTCATTCTGAGGTCGACCATCCTTGCCACCACTTCATCCTAGTCTTGGGCATTTTCGGTGGAGACCTCATCTTCGAATTTTTCATGGGCATATGGCTAGTAGGATGACACTTGTGATGTGTTATTCAAAACTAAACCCCTTGGGTCATTCTTGTGGAAACGACCAGTCTGGAATCAGAACTCCAATTGGATCACTCCTTCCTGATTGGCTTGAGCAGTGACTTTTACTGGGTAGAAACCTATATGGAATCCATAGGGTATAAATGCCCACTTCTTATCTTTCACCAGGGAAGCATTGTAACCTTGCAGGATGGTTTGGTAGCAAATTTTCCCCACAACAAGCCGGTCAGGAACGTGTGCTGGTAGGATATGAGGTGCTCCAGTGGCCCTAAATACCCTGATGTAGGTATCTCGTTCGTCAAAATACTAGTGGCCTACTTTTTCTATCACCTTTTTTGCCACAGTTGATAGCCTTGGAGACACTTTCTTGAAAAGGACAAAATGGATGTGAGCGATGAATTCATTGCAGATGAGGGAGTAGGATTTTTTGTACCTGATCTCCCATAAGATGTTGAAATATACATGGACCGGGAGTTCTAAGGTGTGCCAACTCAAATTCATCCCGACAAAGACATTTATGGCGCACATGAAGTCCAACAAATATGAAGCCATGTAGAAAGATGTAGTCTCTCCTTCCTTCGACATCTGAGCCTGTTGAATGAAAATGCTTAACTATTTTGAAATGATGGCACCCCAATTAAAACCTCTCCCAGAAATGGCCACAGTGTAAGCTAGAGGCATCCAAGCCTCTGAGAACCTGGAAAAATCTTTGTCGCCATATAACTGGCAGATGAGGGACATTAGATAAATATACGACTCCCTTAAGTTGGCCGTCTGATACCAGCTGGAGGTCCGATTGGTGTACTTTTTATCTTCTCTCCACCATGAATCCATCATTCGGTCGATGTCGTGGTGCTCATAAAATTTGACGATGAAATCGGTGTTTAGTCATTGTTCCAGGTCTCTAAGCTTGTAATAATTCTACACCTCTACTGGAAGGAAAACTCCGACACACTCGCCATTGGTGTCATTAATCAAACACTTATGCATTTTTGTGTGGTCGATGAGCCACTTTAGGAGTTCTATGCAGGGGAGCACCATAGTTTTTCTTGCCACCATGTGCAAGTATTATCTTCGAATGTTCGAAAAGACTTCGTCATCGAGCTTCCTCATATCGGGGTCATTGTGCGGGATATATTTTGGGAATTCTTCCATGTTGATCTTCTTGAAGAGTTCTCCCCAGTGTGGGAGTACTTCCTTGCCCCCTGTGTTTGCCTCTGTGTCTCGAACGATCGGAGGTTGAGTGAAAATCTTCTTGGTGGATGTTCTGATGACTGGTTCCGGCCTTGGAGAAAATTCTAATTGTTTTGCTGGCCCTGGGGATGAGCCTTCTACCACTTATGGTTCCTTTAGCTTAGGCACTCTCGGCAATTGCCTAGTGTTTGTATTTTTTGGAGGCATTGTTCCTGCAAATTGAAATAAAATCCTTTAGGGCATGTGCACAAAGCGATATTCTATATATGAAGTGAAAACAAAGAAAATCCAGACTAGTACATACCTGTAATGCTTGCTAAAATTTGTAGTTTGATACTTACAGAGGGGATCATAAGCTTTTGAATTGCTCGTCTCACTCCTTTGGATGCTTTGAAACTTCTTTGTGTGCATAATGATCTTGTTTACAATGGATCTAAAGGATTTAGCGAGGAAGAACTCATTGGTCGTATCAACCAATTAATTCGGGTGATGAGTGAAATTCAAACAAATCTACCACCGAATCTCTGCAATTTAATTCATCATGGGTTGATGATAGAGGCGCGGAGGGTGATGTTTTCTATTGATAAATTAAAATGGTCCTTTTGATTCGCACATGAATTAGCAACTAATGCGATATTTGGAATTAATTATTCCCTTAAATGCTCTGAATCGCAACGTATCTAACGCTTAAATGTCCCAACGTGTCGCTTTCCTAGTGGGTGAATTGGGAGTCATCAATGTGTTACAGGTGTTTTAGATGATGTTCTTCTGTAAAAAACCTCCGACGCCGATCAATTTCATCATACGGTGTTGACATGGAAAAACTGGCTTGGGACATGTGGCAATGGAAACCGATGACTCAGCTCATGAGTATTAGTCAGATTCAGGACTTTCCTCCAGTGGTACGTTCTTACACTAACGTTGGGATCGCCGATGCCAAAAAGGTGTCGAGGATCGACGATCGGGGATAAAACTATCGCGTATTTTCCTTTTGGTTAGCGTCCTCAAAACTCTCAATGCCGAAACGTTTTGGGAGTCAGAGATCGAAGAAAAACGTGTAGTGTGGTCTGAACGTTCGTCGTGGTTTGGTCTTCTCCATTTCTCTAGGCGCGTCGGATATCGACCATCGGTGATATCATTTATTTCTTCGTTAACATTTACTTTTTTTCACCTTTTACTGACGCTGAAGGGGATCTGTTGTCAGAGATATCCTTATGTGATTCTAGTCATGAAAGAAAACTTCCTTTTGTCGATGCTGATTGTTAATGGATAAATTCATGAGTATGGACACAGACCAATCTCCCTAGATCCACCTGGATCTAGAACAAAACGAGACAGAATACTACTCTTTCCCTAGATCTAGATTATGGCGTTGTGAATTCAGGGTCATCTAACTCGGTAATTTCATCAACGTCTATGAATTCAGGGCCACTTGGTCTCGTCTGGCTTTCATCTAGGTTTTCGACATGGAGCCTTGCCATGTTCATGATGTTCGAGTCATCTTGTAGCTAATCAATTATTCGTTGCACATGTTCTAATATGACTAACCCTCTCTCCCGCATGTCCTGAGCCTTGGGAGGACTTCTATCTTGCACCAAGGTTACCTGGGGAATTTCTTCTTCTTCGACTGCTACCTGGGGAACTACCGCTTCAGCCACTAGCATTTATTCTCTGGCTCTGAAGGCCTCTTGACCTGATTGTTCTAGGATCATCATCTATTCATCCAAGTTCATGGATCTGAGCCTAGTCATCTTAGGTCTGGCCATCCTTTCCACAACTTCATCCCAATCTTGAGTGTTTTCTGTGAAGACCTCATATTCAAACCTGTCATGGGTGTATGGCAAGTAGGATGATACTTGTGATGCGTGCTTCAAGGCTAGACCCCTTGGTTCATGTTTGCGGAAACGACCAGTCTGTAATTAGAACTCCAATTGGCTCAGTCCTTCTTACTTGGCTTGAGAAATGTATTTTACTAGGTAGAAGCCTATATGGAATCCATAAGGTATAAATGTCCACTTCTTATCTTTCACCAGGGTAGCATTGTAACCTTGCAGGAACGTCTGGTAGCAGATTTCCCCCACAAAAATCCATTTGGGGACATGCATAGGTAAAAGGTGTGGTGCTATGATGGCCTCAACAACCCTAATGTAAGTATCACGCTCATCCAGATACTAGTGACCAATATTTTCTATCATCATTTTTGCCGTAGCCGATAGTCTCTAACACTCTTTCTTTAAAATAATAAAATGAATGCGTGCGATGAATTCATTGTAGATGAGGGAGTAGAATTTTTTGTACATGTTCTCCCCCATGATGCTGAAATACACATGGACCGAGAGCTCTTTGACATGCCATCTTAAGTTCATGCCAGTGAATATGTTTCTGGCCCACATGATGTCCAACAAGTATTATGCCATGTAGAAGGCTGGCGTCTTCCCTTCTTTCGGTGTCTGAGCTTGTAGTATGTAGATTCTCAAATTCTTTGAAATAATGGCTCCCCAATTAAAGTCGCTCTCAAATATAGCCACTGTGTATGCTAGAGGCATCCATGCCTCTGAAAACCTGGAGCAGTCTTTCTCACCATACAATTGACAAATGAGTGCCATTAGGAAGATGTAAGGTTCTCTTAGGGTGGCTATTTGGTATCAACCAGAGTTTCGATTGGTGAATTTCTTATCTTCTCTCCACCATGAGGCCATCACCCAGTTGGTATCGTGGCACTCATACAATTTCACCATGAAATCGATATTCAGTCACTCCTTCGGGTCTCTAATCTTGTATTACTTCTGGACCTCCACCAGAAGGAAAACTCTGACACATCCACCATCGTCATCGTTGATTAGGAGCTTATGTGTGTCCATGTGGTCGATGAGCCATTGCAATAGCTCTATATAAGGGAAACATTGGGGTTCTTCTTGCTACCATGTGCAGGTACGACCGTCAGATATTTGGGAATACCTAGTCGCCGAGTGCTCTCACATTTGGGTCACTGTTTGGGGTATATTCAGGGAATTCCTCCCGGTTGATCTTCTTGAAGAGTTCTCCCCAATGTGGGAGTGTCATCTTGGTCCCTATGCTAGCCTCTATGTCTCCTATCAGGACCCTATAATTTATAGGGAAATCAGTATTCTGATTGATATCTATTTCAGGAAGAAAACTCTCAACACATATCATCTTTTATCACAGGTTAATTTGTGGATTTGGTCATAAAGTTGGTTTTTAAGAGGTCTTTGGCTTCTTAGGAGCTTTGGGGAATTTTTTTTATGCATTTTGGGCAAAACATATAATGAGGGGCTTTGTTTTTGGTTTTTATTAACCTAAACTTTGGTTAAATTTGGCCTCATCATATTCATTCACATGGTCTTCAAAATCACATGAATCTTTACCTATCAACACTCCTTGATGACATGAACTCTCAACAGAGCCTGTGAGACTCTCAGATAGTCTCATCTCCTTTCCCCTACCCACCTGGTAATTTGGGAATTTTTTGCTGCCCACTTGGCACTCTATGAGACCGAATGGTCCCATCTCATTGCCCCCCTGGCAATCTAAACTTTTAGCACTGGTCCCATGGAAGTACACGAGACCTTCCACCGATCCACTTCTGCTTACCTGGTAGTTTATGAGATCCTCTGTTAATCTCATACCATTGCCCTCCTAGAAATATGAATTTTCATTGCTTTCCTCCTGACAGTCTATGATATCCTCCAGTGATCTCATTCCATTGACCACCTGACAATTCGAAAATTCATCTTTTCCCTCCTGGTAGTTGATGAGACCTTTATTTGATCCCTCTTCCCCATCACTCAGGGTTTCTCCAACTTCTGTCCCACAGATGCAAACCAGCTCTATGTCACTGAGGATTTCAGCATGCCTCAGCCACTTCCTCAACTCTTGTTGTTGTTTCCTGGGGAACAAATTTTGAATAGACCATTTGTCTTTCTTGTTCAGAGGTCATTTGCACCTCTAGTGTGCCTTTGCCTCTTGTTGCATCTTCAATGTCAGCTGCTCCATTCTTGCCCTTATCTCAACGATTTCTTTGTCAATCTCTACTTTACTCATTTGTTGGTGGTCTCCTCTTCCACACTTTACTCATTTGTTGGTGGTCTCCTCTTCCACCATGCTCATGGCCTTCGGTAACCATTTTCTTCCTCCTTCCTACCCTCTTGGAAAGTCTGTTGTTTACTCTGCCACCGAGAGTATCTTCAAAATTTCCTACAGTCCACATGACTGTTGCGCATCAGAATTTCCTTTCAATCCCTTTGTCTGCTATCTGCAAACAAAATCCCATTCTGATACCACTTGATGTTACCAGAATTTCTCCTTCACCGTCTCTCCTTTGTCTATTTTCTGCGGACAAAGTAATGGCCTCCTCCTTTTTTTCGTTTGCCTGAAATCTATAGAAAAAAATTAGCTCTGATACCACTTGACGCAGACCCCCTACCTCTATAGAAAAAAATTAGCTCTGATACCACTTGACGCAGACCCCCTACCTTAGCAGGATCCGCGACCTCCCGGTCTCTAGATCGTTCCAATTCTGAGCCGAAATGGCTCTTCTGGCTCCTGTTTGAACCCTTTGAATGAATCCACAGGTCCCTTATTGAAACCCGCATGTGCGTCTAAGCACTAAGCACAAGCTTCACCCCCACGTTATCACTAGCTCTGACAACAGGCCTTATCCAAAAGACGCTCGTCGAGTTTCATGATATCACGAGTTGGGACTCCCTGTCTCATGACTCCTTCACTCTTGAACTCCCAATTGCTGAAATGCCGAAAAGGTCTTAACAACTTTGGATCCTCCCTTAGCCTCCGTCCACGTGACCACCACTCTGTGACCATGCACTTAATGTCAATGTGCTACTGGCTTTCGTGATTCAGGGAATCGCGATGCAAGCATTCCTCCTTTCCTTTTCGAATCCTCGGTCCCTGAAACCCGGTGATGTCCATCAACGACCAGATCCTCCGCTTAGTCAACGACCAAGATTGAATCCCGTCTATCTTCCTTTCGGGATTTCTATGGGGTCCTCCCTTCCCAACTCCCGGTGGTTGAAACGCTGACCTCCCAGATCTTTGCCATGCATCCTTGACAATGTACGGTTCTTGTTATTTAGTGATTCCTCGGATGAGTGTTAGATGACTCTCCCCTCTATTTTCCCGAAGTCCAAACCTCGGTGGCTTCCATATCTTCACCATGTGTCCTCTGAGATGGATGGTCCTAGTTCTTTCAGGAATTCTCTCTTCTATTGTTACGAGGTTTAAAACCTCTCACACCTTCTCCCGGATCCATCTTCTATCAATCCTTGGTGCTAGATCTGACAGTCCATATCCTTTATCCTGTGTACCTCCCAGGGACTAAACCTCGTGCATGTATCCTTGATCGAGCGGCTCTAGGGGCACTACGCTCCAGATCCAATGGTTGGTGTGATTTCATGATCTCAACAATTGCAAGTATGGAGTGCAGCCTCCTCTGCTCCTCCAACCTCTGATTCCTCAATGATTGGGATATCCAAGGGTTTAAACCCCGTGCGCCTTCACATCATCCAACAGTTGTCGAGTATTTGTGTTAGATCTTACGGTTCATATCTGTCCTCCTTGCTCTCTCTCCTCCTATTGCCTGGACATGAAACTAAATGGTCCAGATCTTCTCCTCCACAATTGATCTATGTTTTTTGTCCCTCCTTCTTTTGAGCTTTACACTTCTCTTCCTGGCTTGGAATATTTCTACATTTTGAAGGACTCAACCTTCGATCTCCTCTTCATATTTTTGAACTGTGAAACCTTGAGGGGTTTCTCAATCTTCATCTCCTCTTGGCTATTGCTCTGTACGCAAAGGCACTGTTCCTCCTAAGCTTCTAAACTTGAGACAAGTTCTCTCCATGCACACTCCTTGTGCTATTGAGTATTTCTCTAAACTCAGATCTAAGAAGTTTTCTTGGAAAGAAAACT
>CBVK0100120750.1:0-11036 GCA_900067695.1 Picea abies
GAAAGATATTTTGTACCTCTATTGGAAAGGAAGGGAAGATCTTGAAAGATATTCTGGAGTTGTTCTTTAGTGCAACAGGTAAGTTAGTAATTAAACAAAAGGCCACAATTTATTTCCCCTCGGACAAGGAAGAATACTGAAAAACCATAGTAGGAACTTTCAATTTCTTATCTTATGAGTTGAATGATGTCTTAAAGTATCTCAATTTTAACTTGAAGCCAAACAAATATAATATCTAAGACTAGAAATGGATCTTGGATTGAATAGAAACAAAGGTAAATTTATGGTGTAATAAGTGGTTGTCCTGGGGTGGAAGACTGATCTTGATTAAATCAGTTCTTGAAGCGATTCCATTGTATTGGCATTTGATGGCACAAATCCCGAAAGGTTTGCTCAACAAAATTAGGAAGGTATGTTTCAATTATTTATGGAAGGGTAGTAGTGAGTACATGGGGTCACATCTTTCAATATGGAAGAATGTATCCAAGCTCAAGGACCTTGGAGGTCGGGGTTTGAAAGATTCTTGGATTTTTGGGAAAGCCCTGACATCGAAATATGTATGGGTGTTTTTTCCTAGGGATAGCCCTTGGAGATAGATTTTGGTTGACAAATATATGGGGTTGGGTTCAACAATGGACTATATCTAGAAAAGACAAAAAGGTACACTAAACATTTCTAATTAGTGCAGGGTTCTCACTATGTCTTTTCCTATCATTGATAATTTTTTATCTTGGAAGATTGTTTTGAGATCATAGGTTTGAGTTGGAAAGGATGCTATTATGGGTTTTGGGAATGGGTTTTTTCTTCATGAAGGACTAGTGGTACAACTTCAGGGTTTAGGCCAATGCACCCTCAATAGGCTTGGGGATGTGATATATCGATAATGTGGAGACATGAATGGATATCATCCGTAACAATTGGTTTGGAGGATATCTAGAGTGAAAAATGGTCTCAATATATATCTATTTTGAAAAATGCACTCATCCATTTGTTTGATTTGGAGGATGAGCTCATTTGATCTTACAACAATGGTGGGGGTACCTACTCGAAAAAACTTGGTTATTTGGTGCAACAATATCCGAGTGAAGTTCAAAACATATGGTGGTTCAAAAAACTTTAGAAGGTTAAAGGCCCATTAAAGGGAATTATATTTCTCTGGTTGGTGTTGAAAGGCAATGTGTTAATGTGAGACATAATGCAAATTAAAAATAGGCAAAGGCCTGGCATTTGTTACCTATGCTGGAATTCGGTTGAAACAAATTCACATTTGTTTATGGAATGTTCTTTTTCTCGTCAAGTATGGTTTTAGGTTGGAATTCGTTTGGGCCTTTCTCATCTATGGGACAAAGGATTGATTTCATAATTCTTTTGAGATTTTTTCACAAAGGCTGTCTTGAAGGCATTTTGGGTTCTTCCTATTATTGTGATTTTGGGGGTATGGATCCCAAGGAATGCAAGTATCTTTGAGGGAAAATGCATCCCATCTTTTAATATTTCTCTCCAGGCTATGAAAATGCTCACTTGTTATAAAGGTGACCAGGTCCACAAACAACCTAAAAGGATGAAAAACATGGATATTGATAAGGACACTCTGTGGGTGTTTTTTGACAGGGCCTATCAAGGTTCTAATAGAACTTGTAGCTTGGGTTTCATCCCTTTTTATTTGATTCACACTTTTTTCAAGGTAAGGTAAATATGGGATAAGTGACAAATAACTTGGGTGAATTCAATACTTTACTTGTTCTTCTCAAATTGGTAGTGGATAGGGGTGTTCTCATTCCACAAGTGCTTGGGGATCCAAAGCTTATCATTGATTGCATGAGGAGGAAGTTTCAAGTTTACAATATTGGATTACAACCTCTTGGCGTGTGCCCTTTTGTTAAATATGATTTATTTGACTAGATATATTTCTCTCATATCCCTTGGGAGATGAACAATGAAGCTGACGCACTTTCCAAAAGTGCACTTTTTCTCCAGGAATGTCATTTTATCATTGAAGAGTATTCATAGGGCCGGTTGTCTCATAGAGAGCTGAGCCTCTTTCATATTTCTTATGAATACTTTGGGATATGTTTACTTTTGTTATCTTTTTGACATAAAATGATTTAGTTTGTATTTTTTGTTGAGTCTCCGGGACTAGATTGTATGGATTCCACGCGACATTATTGTTTTTCGATTTGGTTATGTACCCTTAGGTTCTTTCTGATGATCTGCTAAAATGCACATAAGTGCCTAAGAATTTTAACTTCTTTTATCTCAATAGAAGCTACATTTTTTAAAGGGAAAAAGAAACTCAGTGGGGGGATTCCAATAACCGAGTCATTATTTTCCTTTGTGGATATGGGAGGGAAATTGTTGATATTGGGTGTAAGTGCCATGATGCTATGAAGGATGAATTTCAAAAAATTAACCAAAAGATTTAGCTTGGTTTATTTGATAATTATTTATAAGCCCGGGTGGCTAAGCTCCAACATTTTTAAAGGCCGATGAATTGTAGAGAGATCAAGGACCCTGATTATGAGCTATATTCCATTGAATTACATCTGACAATATGACAAAGGGTAGTTTCAAAGCCTTGGACATGACCAAGGAAGCATAGGAGAAGGTTTTTGCACTCAATATTGTCAACAAGCACTTAACTAAGCACAAGGGTATTGAAAAAGAATTTGCAATCCACTATAGAGTAGCGTTTCAACCCCAAGGAATCACAAAGAAATGTGAGGTGGGCATGAAAAAATGTTTGAACATGGTTCTGCATTGTATATATGGAGAAATAGAGAATGTGTGAATAATCAGTAACTTTGGATGAACTGGCTAATGCCTTGATGGATATGACTAATGACAATTTACTAAGATCATGTAGCTTCTTGTGTGGATTTTACAATGCCATGTGGGATTTTGGAAATCACAAAATTATACAAGTATATAAAGAAGTCATTAGAAAACAATCATTAGGTGAATAAATTAACAAAGGTTTCATCCAATTTATTCCCAACATTGGTGCCTATAGAAAATTACAAAGTTGAAGACTTGTTACATAGTTAAATGCCTGTTATAAAATTTTGGTTGAGGCCTTAAACCTATGTATCAAGCACATATTGCCTAAAATCATTTGTTCAAAGTAGATGGGATTTATTATAAGGTGCTTCATTCTCATCTATGTTTGTTGTGTGGAAAGGAAATGTGGAATAACCATGATGGTTTGGCGTGACCCTCTTTTTTATTTAAATTGATTTTGAGAAATCTATGATATTAAAGTTGAGTAGCCCTTCATCCTAACCATGCTCAAGGATATTGGGTTTTTATAGTTCTTCTTGGAGGTGATAGAAACTTTGTTCGTTGATGCTACAGTCTAACTTTCCATTAATGGGTGTAAATTTCAGGAATTTGACCTTTTTAAATCATTTTTGCAAGAATTTCCCCTTACTATAACACTCGATGCTATGGTGATCCAAGTTGTAGGCCATCTCTTGCATGTTGGAATGGCTTAGGACCATATCAAAGGGATCCCTCTCTTGAAAATAGATGCAATATATATGGTTAATGGGCGCTTTGATAATGACTCATTTCTCACAATTCTTGAAAACCTCAAAGGAGAATAGAATGGATTGTCTACATATAGTTTCTAAAGCCTCAAGATCTAGGATAAAATGGGCCAAAACCAATGTTATAGGTAAAGCCAAAATGTGTTTTCCCTTTTGTTGGATAATTAGGTGTGGGGTTGGATTCACCCTGGCCAAGTCTTTAAGATTTTGGGAATATTATTTTCTTACAAGTCTCTCTAAAGTAGGTATTGATGTTGTATTTCAAAAAGAAGAAAAAAGATTGACAATTGGATTGATAAGTCCATAATTGAAAAGTTTCATATTTACACTAAGGTCCAAGATGTTTCACATGTATACTACTCTTCAAGTTGGGTTAATTTGGTTGGTGCCTATGAGAGACTAGAAAAAGTCCTTCATAATTTCTCATGGATCAATACTAGTGGGGGCAATAGTTTTATGATGTATGACCTTTTTTTTATAATGATTAAGTTTGACTTGTTTTTTTGTGTCGCTTTGATGTAAATCTAACCCATATGAGGAATCTAAGGGATAAAACAATTATTTGGATAGTTAAGGAAATGCTTATAAGTTGGAATTGGTGGTCACACTAGGGTTTATGACTAGTGATCAATTGTCTCATAAATATAAATAGAACTTTGAGTGATAAAAGGGTTTTGTATATGGCATGTTGCAGGTTGGGCATTATCTTCTGGGACACTTAAGTGAGATTGGCTTGATGTAAGATATTGTATGTGACCGAGACATGTGATATGTGAATGAGTGGACAAACTAGTCACATGGATAAGTGTTATAATGTATAGTTTTTGTTAATGAAGAGAATGGATTTAGAGTGGGTTTTTCTCATGGTTATCGTGTTTCTACAATAAATATGTGTCTCACATGTGACCTATATGTGTTGTGTTTATGCTTTTGTTGTGCCAATGTTTATTTTTATGGCACACACTACATCGATACTTAAGTGAAGGATATCAACATGGTAAGTGATAAGAGATAGTGTGATTGAATAAATTTGTGTCCAAGGATTAGAGGGTTTTGTTGTAGTTAGTGTTTAATATACCATACAATTTTAGTTTTCTTGTAGTTAGCGTTTAAGATAGAAAACAATTTTTAGTTAAGTGTTGGTGCTAAGCATCCTCAACATTTAGTGTCCAAAATTTTGAGGGTCATAACCTACATACTTAGTGGCTTGTGTTTGAGCAATGGGTGAGCAATTTGTCTTGGGAATGGACTAAGTATGAATACTAGAGGACAAAAAAAAGCAATATAGGTGGAAAGTGGCAAGTGAGAAACTTGATTGGGATGGGGATCAAACCGTGATTGAACAAGCCTAGATTGGACAAATTACATTGTCATTATATGGGATAGAGGTGCACGAAAAGGACAAGGATATGTGTATAAAATTATGGTATAGGAGAGACATCATTTTTTTTAATTTTTTATCAAATGTAATACGGGACATCCACTAAGAGCGATGCATTGGAAAAGGACCAACTAGAGAACACGACCAATGATGAAGCATTATAGATGGCCCGTATGAACCACATGGCCCAACTGGCCTGCTAGAGAGGCCAATATTAGATGAGTTGCACCAAATTTTCCAGATCTAGGATAAAATGGGCCAAAACCAATGTTATAGGTAAAGCCAAAATGTGTTTTCCCTTTTGTTGGATAATTAGGTGTGGGATTGGATTCACCCTGGCCAAGTCTTTAAGATTTTGGGAATATTATTTTCTTAGAAGTCTCTTTAAAGTAGGTATTGATGTTGTATTTCAAAAAGAAGAAAAAAGATTGACAATTGGATTGATAAGTCCATAATTGCAAAGTTTCATATTTACACTAAGGTCCAAGATGTTACACATGTATACTACTCTTCAAGTGGGGTTAATTTGGTTGGTGCCTATGAGAGACTAGAAAAAGTGCTTCATAATTCTCATGGATCAATACTAGTGGGGGCAATAGTTTTATGATGTATGACCTTTTTTGTATAATGATTAAGTTTGACTTGTTTTTTGTGTCTCTTTGATGTAAATCTAACCCATCCGAGGAATCTAAGGGCTAAAAAAATTATGTGGATAGTTAAGGAAATGATTATAATTTGGCATTGGTGGTCATGCTAGGGTTTATGACTAGTGATCAATTGTCTCATAAATATAAATAGAACTTTGAGTGATAAAAGGGTTTTGTATATGGCATGTTGCAGGTTGGGCATTATCTTCTGGGACACTTAAGTGAGATTGGATTGATGTAAGATATTGTATGTTATCGAGACATGTGATATGTGAATGAGTGGACATACTAGTCACATGGATAAGTGTTATAATGTATAGTTTTTGTTAATGAAGAGAATGGATTTAGAGTGGGTTTTTCTCATGGTTATCATGTTTTTACAATAAATATGTGTCTCACATGTGACCTCTATGTGTTGTGTTTATGCTTTTGTTGTGCCAAGGTTTATTTTTATGGCACACACTACATCGATACTTAAGCGAAGGATATCAACATGGTAAGTGATAAGAGATAGTGTGAACGAATAAATTTGTGTCCAAGGATTAGAGGGTTTTGTTGTAGTTAGTGTTTAAGATACCATACAATTTTAGTTTTGTTGTAGTTAGTGTTTAAGATAGAAAACAATTTTCAGTTAAGTGTTGGTGCTAAGCATCCTCAACATTTAGTGTCCAAAATTTTGAGGGTCATAACCTACATACTTAGTGGCTTGTGTTTGAGCAATGGGTGAGCAATTTTTCTTGGGAATGGACTAAGTATGAATACTAGAGGACAAAACAAAGCAATATAGGTGGAAAGTGGCAAGTGAGAAACTTGATTGGGATGGGGATCAAACCGTGACTGAACAAACCTAGATTGGACAAATTACATTGTCACTATATGGGATAGAGGTGCACGAAAAGGACAAGGATATGTGTATCAAATTATGGTATAGGAGAGACATCATTTTTTTATTTTTTATCAAATGTAATATGGGACATCCACTAAGAGCGATGCATTGGAAAAGGACCAACTAGAGAACATGACCAACGATGAAGCATTATAGATGGCCCATATGAACCACATGGCCGAACTGGCCTGCTAGAGAGGCCAATATTAGATGAGTTGCACCAAATTTTCCATCACAACAAACCAAGGGAAAAAACAAGGAGACACATATAAGAGGAATGAGTGTGATTGGAACTAGTCCTCTAGACCACTTGCAATGACAAGAATTTCTTGACATTGGTCCTTGGTATTTCAAAGGGTCCCAAAATCCCAAAGCCTCATGTTGATGGGTGGAACCTAATCCATCCTCCCAATGTTGACCCTTATGTTTCAGGTTGGGACCTTGCTAAAAATGACTGCGATCAACCTCCTACTGCAACCAACGTGGTTATTTGATTAGGTAAATGCACTTTTCAAATTTATGTTGTTATGCTCATAGACAATATGGATTATAAAATTTTATGAGTGGGTGTTCTGGATGCAACCATCCCACATTTTTTTCCTTGAGACTTTCTTGTGGAGGCTGCATTTGCAACCCTCTTTTTTTGTATAAAACCTTGTATATTTTTCTTTTATTGATAGTTAAAAAGAATATTTACTTAAACAAAAAAAGATCAGTTGACACAATATAGGGTGTGTCTTAGCAGAGTAGGAATACATAGGACAACAACAAAAAAGTATCCAAAGGACACTTATTTTATTCAATCCCCCCTTGTAGTTGGTATGCAACTTTTTGTCAAGGGTATCACCTAGATGGAAGGAACACAAGCATGGCCATATGAAAGACAATAAATTTTTGGGACATAAAGGATATGGATGGAGATGAAGTATCAAAGAATTTAGAAAAATAAAGGACACCCATGTATTCTCACTAAAGGAAGTAAGCAATACATCAAACAAGGATACAGGTAAAGAGGGTGAGATTTTGAATTGAGGTAGTAGATAAGGTAGTGAAGGACAGGGGAACCAAGAACATCCCTTGATTGTAAATACAGAATAAAGAGAAAAATATCATGAGAGATAACGAGAAAGAAAAAAAACATAGATATAATGAATAATATGAAATAAGGGAAGGGAACATGTAAGAAAGCAAGACAAATAGAGAGAGGGAAACATAATGTGAAAAGGAAAGAGAAAAATGAGAATAACAAGATGAAGAAGAGCACAAAGATTGAACTTGGGAAAAAGAGCAAGACAAAGGGCATGGTATTGGAAGAATTATGTGGAGGAATTGACAGATCAAGAAGTCCGTTGAGAAGTTTGTGCCAAGACTACTAAGGCATGCCCCAAACTTGGTGAGAGAATACAAGTATGTATATACTTCAAACAGTTTTAATGAGTATAGAAATTCCCACTTTCATAGAAGAAGGATGGACATTGTATATATAGCATGAATGCCCACTCATGATGGAAGCATGAATGAGGATGATCACCAAATTAGGGTTGAATTTAAGTATTCAAGAAGTGTCTAGACCACAAGGTCATATACACATAAGGAACAAATGAATGTAATGATTGAGATGGAATGATAAATAGATGTGTCCACCATGGACAAGGAAGTTAAGAAGGATGAATGGGAACATAATTTTTATAATATGGATATTGAGTTGAAAAGAATGGTATAAGCTAATAGGCATGGAAACCGACCCACGAAAAAGAGAAAGTAAAGAAGAGAATATGAACCAAAGAAGGAAGGATGGTACTATGTTATGAATAACTTGAGTTAGTATAATTCACATAGGAATCATAATACTACCAATCACACTTGAGTAAATTGCATAGAGAGTTTGAGGAGAAAACACAATTTTTCAAGGACAAATGAATAGTGGAGGCACAATGAGTAGATTTTCCTTAATATGTAGGTTATGTAACTAGGATATGCATTGAACACGTGTTAGAATATCTCATGAATACAAGGATAATTAAACTACAATGTGGCATTGCAAGGGGGGGAGGAAAGCGTGCAAATGCTACCTTTATAGGATGCTGGGATATGTAGTGCAAAAATACAATTATATGATCCCTAGATTTATAGCATGTATGCAACATGGTCCAAGATCACGAGAGACATAAATGTCCCATGCTAAGGGAAATGTTAACAAAGGGATGTATGATGATTATATTAAGTAAATATTTGGTATATAAAGAAGATTTTGTAGCCATGAGAGATCACTCACAAGGGTATGAAGCTAGCGAAGTAAAGTCAAAAGTGCTACACAGTGATGATGATGACATGGACTACATGAAGCAGAAATAGATATTGGAAGGAGGACTTAATACAACAAAGGACAATAAATGATGTACCAAACCCAAACAAGGCTAAAGAGGATATATACATGGGGGACAAGGGACTTTTCCATAGATGTCAAGAAGACACCAAAGGATAAGTTCTTTGTGAGGAATATCTATAATTTCTTGGGAAGTCTCTTAGATGTAGACCATGGCAATTTTTAAGAAGGGGAGAAAATAATCATGAAGATGATATTTTTTAATGGTTAGTTCAAAGAATAAATCTTCATGAAGCAATAAGAAGGATTTGTGGCATAAGGTAGAGAAGAAATATCGTTGTGTTTGTTGAAGAGATCATTGAATGGATTGAAGCAATCCTTAAGACAATAGGACAATGGTACCATTGATTTGAAAAAAAGTTGCAAGACAAGGGTTCATAAGAAGTGATATTGGGTCATTTCCATTACTACATGAATAAAGGTAATCCATTCCTTGGTATGGTATTATATGTTGATGTCATTATTTTTATTAGTAATACTAAGCAATTATTCAAGAAGAGTAGGTCCTAATTCTCATGTGAACTTGAAACAAAGGACTTAGGTTAGTTACACTATTGCTTGGAAACCGAGGTCAAGAGAGACCACCAAAATATGAAGTTATTTATCACCAATGAAAGTATCTAGAAAACATACTTGAGATTTTTAGGATGGAAACATGTAAGACAATTTGCACCCCATCTCAAGTGGAAGTGTGCTTTTACATTGATATGAGTCCTCAGAGTGAACAAGAATAAGAGAAGACATCAAGAGCGATATATTTTAACATGGCTGGTAGACCTATGTATGAAATGGTGTGTACAATACCAAACATTACACATGTAGTATGTGTTGGAAATAGGTACATGACAAGTCTAGTGAGCGATCATTAGCCAACTGTTAAGAGGATATTTAGGTACCTATGTGGCACTAGTGACTATGCTATTTGTTATTAACAAGAGGGAATGGAAAATATTTAGTTTCATGGGTTTGTTGAAGTTGATTGGTGAGGTCATGTGAAGACAATGGAAATCCCACAAGTGCTTATGTATTTGGTTTGGAGGAGTTGTAAGTTGGATGAATGAGAGGCAACAAGTGATTTCACAATACAATATTGAGTCATAACACACTAATAATAACTTTAAAAGAATATAAAGAAGAAGTTTGGATGTGTAAGTTATGTAGAGATGTTATATTTGAAAAGGGGGAAAACCTAATTGTTGTGGAAATCAAAGTGCAATTGGTTTGGAAAAGAATCCCAAAATACATTCACAAGCAAAGCATATCAATGTACAATGGCACTATATCAAACAGGGGGTGGTGTATGGTGAAGTAACTCTTCCTCAAGATCAAGACTTCAAAATGTTAATGTATATTCTTTACTTAAGGTAGTTGATGGAAGGAATGTCACTTAGTGTAGGGGAAAGGTGGGGATTCAACCCTATTTAAGTGATTTCCAAAAGTGGTGATCCATATTATATTGAGATATTGATAGAAATCTTAAGGGGGGTTATAGTATTAGGTTAATATGTATAAGCCATAAATGCATATTTTTATTAAATTTACAAGAGAATGTGATGAACATGTAATTAATGAAGTCTAACTCAATTAAATTTGACTTTGTCAACAAGTTAGCATTATAAAAAGGCAATAAGGAGAGAGTTAAGGCTAGGAATGAGAGGTACTAAAATCATCCTCATTGCATATAATGATTCATCTTAATAGAATCATGCCTCCCAAACTCTCGTGTCTCTCTTATTCTCACGGTGAATTTGAATTTTATGTTAGATTTTCATTATTTTATTGGTGCTTTAATTTAATACACCTGCAAATATGATGCAGGAGTGTCACCATCAATGTTCAATGAGGCCAAGTGGAGAATAGTTCAATGTCCAACACACACTTTCAAACTATTTTGGATCCTAAGGAGAGCACATCATTTTATTATTTGAAAGTATTGTAATTAAATGTCCTTTAACGTTTTGAGGCTTTAGCCATTGTGTGAGATCGCAAGAGATTGTAATCACCTTAATTAGTTGTAGTATTGTATAGATATCGAGCATCAACTCACATATGGGTTGTAATTATCAATTTATTGAAATAAGTCTTAGTGGTAGAATGATTTAATTATGATGTGAAAGCACTAGAGTAGTTGGAAGGAAGGCTCGAGAAGCCCCTCCATGTATAAATGTATGTAATCTATTCCCAAAAGAGG